>JAJPUD010019705.1:0-26046 GCA_023553655.1 Myrmecobius fasciatus | reverse complement strand
AAAAAAAAGTAAGGAGAAAATGGAATTACTAGTTTCAAAAATGAAAAAGGTGAATATATAAACAATGAATATGAAATAAATACAATTATGAGGAGTTTATTTTCTAACAAAACTGTTCATTTAAGGAAAATTAATTTATAGTTACAGAAATATACATTGCCCAAATTAATAAAATATGTAATAAAATCTTAAATAACTATTTTGGAAAAAAATCAATAAAGCAAATTTAAATTCCCTTGGAAGATTTTGAGAAATTACAGATTTTCCCCAATAACAGATGAGATCTTTGTGTTTAAGAGACATTAACTTACTGTGACCATTTACTTTTTGAATTATATACCTAATCTATTCCATTGATTGATTACTCTTTTTCTAGCTTTATACTATAGTTTTCTCCTTTCTATTCCAAGGGAATTCATTTTTGCTTTGTCAAATTTTTTTTCCAAGAACATCTCATGTACTAAAATGACCTGAAAATATATATGTGATTAGTATATAAGGGTTATGTTATAGAAATTAGAGGAATATGCAAGAAATTTCCTGTCACATCAATTGATGGAAAAGAGTTGATAATCAAATATGAGATTAAGATTTTCACAGGAGGTAAAACGATAATTTAGCTTACATGTAATTGAACTATTTTGGCACAAAGAAAACTATTAACACCAAAATTTAAAGAAAATCATGAAACTGGAAATAAATCTTTACAGCAAGTTTCTTTGATAAAAACTTTATTTCTCAAATATATAAGGAATTTATTGTTATAAGAACTATTTCCCATTTGATAAATGCTCAAAAGATGTGACAAAGTAGGTTTCAGAAAAAGAAATAAAAAATATCAAAAGCAATATTTTAAAAATGCCCTGACACTAATAATTAGAGAAATGCACATTAGAACAACTTTTTAATACTACTTCATACCCTTCAGATTGACTAAGATATTCAAAACTTGAAAGGACAAATGCTGCAGGGGATGTAGGAAAATTAGTAGACTATGTATTGTTGAAATTGTGGACTATTCCAATCATTTTGGAGGACAATTTGAAACTATAACTAAAAGATTGTAAAACTGTATATGCCCCTTTATTTAACAGTACTGCTACTAGGTCCATGCCCCCAAAAGATCAAAGGATATTGGAAAGGACCCATATGTATATGAATATTTATAGCACATTTTAAAATAATGATAAAGATTGGGAAACTAAGGTGAATATGAATGTGACTGAATATTATTGTGCTTTAAAGAGTAATAAATGGTAGGGTTTCAAAAAACCTCAGAAAACCTTTGTGAATTGATGCACAGTCATGTAAATATAACCAGGAGAAAATTTTGCATAATAAAGCAACATTATATTTTTTTGAAAAATTTAAAAGAAGAAATTATTTATTTTTTTAATCTGAAAGACTAAGTAACTGATCAATATAATAATTCTCCACAGTTACAAAGGACTCATTATGAAAAATGCTATCTACCTACAGATAGAGAAATAAATGAGCTAGATTTAATTTGAAAAAAAAAGTTTTATTCTTTTTCTTTCTTTTTTTGTGAAGGTGGAGTGGTTTGAATGGTGATGGGGGAAACTTGGCAAATGTAGAAATCTGAATTCAATATATACAATGGACTTTGTGCTTCTTGCCCTCTAAGTGAGTGGGAAAAGCGTGAAAGGAGAGAGGGACTTTATGGCTGAAAATAAATTGGAATTAAAAAATAAAACAAACCTAAAAATAAACTGAATGACTCTGAGAACTGGTAAGTTCATCTCCGTTAGTGCTCATGCAGATATTAGATGATTGCTATTTAGGAGATTATAGAGTAAATATTTGTTTCGATACAAGTAGAAAGAGTTTAATGGAAACTTAGATATTGTGACTTTCTTGTATGGCTACAAATTGTCCAAGGCAGCACTTTGAATTCAGTTCTTCCCAATTTCATGATCATGTTTCTAAACTAGGCTACCTTATATCATTTGATACTATAAAAAGGAGCATCACTATTATGATGAGATACAACACACACACACACACACACACACATGCATGTTGTTTTCCTCTCCTTTTCTGGTAACATGGAAGTGTTCTGTTAATGATAACTAATAGCTAAAGACTTTTCAACATAAACAGTTTCATTTCTTTATTATTTGTAGTACTATTTTAAAAATTCCCACCAGTTCCATTTTCCCATGTGTCCATATCAGCACAGTTACATATCAATATAAGTTGAGTTCTATAAAGTTTCTCCCAAGATGTCAATGAAATGAAAGTAGAATGATGGAGTAACACTGCTAAATATCTCATATTTATACTTCACTCATTTGTTTGCCTTTCCTTTAAAATAACTAAACCCACTCAGCATAACTTTGGAAAAGTGTTATAAGAATATAAATGGATTTTGATTAATTAACAACTAATGAGAAAAAATGAATATTATAATAAGAGATAGATCTATTCTAATGAGAGGCTAGGGGATATGACTTTGATCATGTCATGTACTTCCAAATCAGACCCAGCAGAATTGCAGAATGTATACCCTCCCAAACCTCAGTAGAATACAATGTATTTACCTATATGGGCAGGGTCTGAATGGAATTGAGGAGAAAACCAATTTAATATCATCAGGGGCAATGCCTTTCAGGTATTGCCTTGGTTGATTAGAGAACTTTTTTTTTAGAATTTCAGAAAGAGATAATTCATGTTGTATACCTAATATTAACAATTAATTATTTAATAATCATTTATATTACTTGTAGGACATCCTTGGTTATTATTTTAACCCATTTGCCTTTCCAAATATTGTATTACAAGTCCTTCATTTCTTTAATGTAGAAAATGCTAAATCTTATGTTATCAGATTGTGAAGCCATGATATTTGAATTTCTTCTTTTCGGCTGCTTCCAATTTTTTCTATTTTACCAGAGAGGCCTGGAATTTGGCTATAATATTTCCAGGAGTTTTTATTTTGGGATCTCTTTCAGGAAGTAATCACTAGATTCTTTGAATTTCTATTTCATCCTTTATTTTTGAAATACCAAGGCAATTTTCCTTAAAACTTTCTTGAAAATTAAGTCTAAGCTCTTTCTTTTGATTATGCTTTAAGGTATTTTAATGATTCTTAAATCACCTTTCCTGGATCTCTTTTCCTGGACATTGTCTTTTTTTTTCAAATGACAGATTTCACATTTTTTTTCTATTTAAATTATTTTGGAAAAAAATTATTGTATCTTGTTGTTTCATGGGACTAATACCTTCCATTTCTCAATAAAAATTTTTAAGTAATTATTTTCACTAATGAGCTTTTACAATTCCTCTTCCATTGAGCAATTCTATTTTTTCATTTTTTTTATTAAAGCTTTTTATTTGCAAAGCATATGTATGGGTAATTTTTCAACATTGACCCTTACAAAGCTTTCCCTTACAATTTTTCCCCTAGTACCCACCCCTCCCGTAGGTGGCAGGAAGTCTATTACATGTTAATTATGTTAAAATGCTTGAAAAATTGGATATGTGTATACATATTTTTTCAGTTATCTTGCTGTGCAAGAAAAGTCTGATGTACAAGAAAAAAAAATCTGAGAAGGGAAACATAATGCAAGCAAACATCAATAGAGAGCATGAAAATGTTATGTTGTGGTCTACATTTCATATCCCTGTCTCTGGGTATATATGGCTTTCTTCACTGAACAATTGGAACTTGTTTGAAACATTTCATTTTTGAAGAGAGCTATGTCCATCAGAATTGATCATCATATAGTCTTGTTGCCATGTATAATCATCTCCTGGTTCTGCTCATTTCACTCAGCATCGGTTCATCCAAGTCTCTCCAGGCCTCTCTGAAATCATCCTGCTGGTCATTTCTTATAGAACAATAACATTCCCTAACATTCATATACCATAATTTATCCAGCCATTCTCTAATTGATGAACATCCATTCAGTTTCCTTTTTCTAGCCACTACAAAAAAGGGCTGACACAAATATTCTTGCACATGTGGGTCACTTTCCTTCCTTTAAGATCTCTTTGGGAAATAGGCCCAATAGAAACACTGCTGGGTCAAAGGGTATGCACAGTTTGATAACTTTTTGAGCCTAGTTCCAAATGAGCAATTCTATTTTTTAAAAGTTATCTTCTTCAGTGAATTTTTGTATACCTTTTCCCCATTTTTTAACCAAGATGCTGACTCTTTTTCATGTTTCTCTTGTGCTACTCTTATATCTTTTGCCAATGTTTCTTCTACTTTAAATTGCTATTTAAATTTAAATATAAATATAAAATTGCTATTTTAAAATATTTCCAGGAATTCTTTTTTGTGCCTAATATAAATTTACATTTTTCTGTGAGTTTTCAAAAATAGCCATTTTACACTGTCCTCTTTTATATTCGTATGCTCATCTTCCCTGTCACAATAGTTACTTTCTATAGTCAATTTTTTTTGTTTCTTTTTTTTTTGCTTACTTTTTTCCTGCCTATTTTGTAACCTAATTCTTTTATGATATAATTAGGCTCTATTCTTATACTGTCCAAAACCTTTTGTGCAAGGACTTGGGCCCTTGCTGGTAGCATTCATTGGACCTCAGGGCCTAGGTGCTAATTTATACTGGAAGGGGGCTTCCCTGCTGCCTTCTGTGCATGAAGGCATCTCCCTGTTTACCTATCTTCTGAGTAAGATTTAGTTCCTGGTCTATCGTATTGGCAGGATCTTACTAATGACTTCAATATGGAGATGGGGTCTTTAAACTGGCCAGCCTCATGAGTGTGATCTTGCTGTTGTAAGTTTATGGTAAATTGACTTTGGAACATACTGAACTGCATTCTTTGTGGCAGGGTGATGGTTCTGAAAGTTTTCCTCTTTTTTTAAATCTCAAAATAGAAAAATAAAACAAAAATGTGACATGCAAATAGCAGAATATGAGACAATTCAAAACATATAAAAAAATTGCCATTTCAAGAAAGTCTGTACAATAAATACTACACATTATGTTAAGAGCTGTGCATCTTTACTTCCTTACAGGTTTTCTTTTGCTCTTTGCTTTGCAACTGTTACTTTATTCTACTCCTCACCTCTTCAAAGAAGACTAGTGTTAACCATGAATACACACACACACACTCACACATACATACATAATTATACACATGTGCATTCATATAATCTATTCTAGACTTGTTTCTTCTGTATTTCTCTGAAGGTTCATAATATCATCATCCATAAATCCAAGGTTTTCCTTCACTTTCTAAATCCACAACTCATTCTTTTCTTTACCAAAGCAATATTCCAACATTCTATGAAGTAGAGATTTTAAATGGTCTAAAATGGCTGGCATAAAGTATCACTTCCTTATTTTTTCTTCTTGGATTACACCTATTTCAGTTTTAACTTTAAATGAGATCAATGAGGAAAAGTTATATTTTTTTTCTAATAACCTACATTCCTGATCATTATTATTATGTATTTTTGTCTCTTATTTCCTATGCATATTTATTACTCTTCTTTACTTCTACCTGCTACTTGCCTTGTTATACCTTTCTATAATGTAAGTTACCCTTCCCCCTCCCCAGGATTCTTCATCTATTATCCCTTCCCACTCTTTCTCTTCTTTATCCCATTCCTGTTAATCTACATACCCTTATATGTTCCCTTCAATCTAGTCCTCTCCTCTTATTCATAAATTTAGAAGACTTTTGTGTCCTTCTACATAGATATCTAGTTTTGTCTCTGTAACCTATTCCCAATGTTATTTGAATTCCAGAATGACTAACTCTCCCCACTTCTAATTAATTTGTGTCAGTTCTTATTCTTGCAAATCATTCACATAACATAATCATTCTTTTTATCTTTGTAACATGGTTTTGCTTTTGAGAATCACATCATACTCAGCTCCACTGCAGTCTTTATTTCAAACTATCCAAATACTAATGACAATTTTAGACATATGATTTACCTTCCCATGTATAAACCATAAACATTTTTCCTTATCAAATCCCTTGAAATTAGACTTTGATGTTTCCCTTATATTTCTCTAGGATTTTTTATGTCAAATTTTCTATTAATTTGAGAGAATGTCTGGCAATTCATTGAATTTCTTTTTTTATTTAGATTTGGTTTTGTTTGTTTGTTTGTTTGTTTCTTTTTTAAATTCAGGATTATGCTTAACTTTGGTATGATTTTTTTATTACAAACTTAGTTCTTTTGCTCTTCAATATATAGTATTCCAAAATTCCAAAATTCTTTCCAAGTGTTCTGTGATTCTAATTTTGTCTTCACCATATTTGAATTGAATTTTTCTTGTTACTCTTTTGCTAGGGTATGGGACCCTGCTGAGAGGGAGTACAAAGGTCATGTTGACCTGTGGTGCACAATAAGTTTTCTTCCATGTTGCAGAAATGCCTTTGTTGAGCAAGGAGCACTAGTGTATGGCATGGGAATGGGTTGAGCCTGAAGGTCACAGCTAGTTGCTCATGAGCAGGGATGCCTTGACAGGGATTCTGGCCTGTGAGTAGGTTGCTTATGTTCCTGGATCAGCTCTCCTCCCATTGGCAGATACCATGCATATGCAATGCCCACGAGCTACTTCTCTGAATGGTGATTGGGGATTGTCTACTGTTCACGTGCTGATCACACTTGCAAAACTGTATATCAACAAGACTGTGCAGCATAATAAACTGGAGCACTTTTCACACCCTATGAGTTCCCCTAACTCATTCATCTCGCCTCTGAAATCAAAGGTCTCATACAAGGTGAGCTCTTAAAAGACAGCGGCAACACTCCTTGATCTTGACGTTTGGGAATTTGGCAATGATGTTGCCATGGGTTTTCCTTAAAGGATCTCTTTCAAGGGGTGATTGATAGATTTTTTTTTTTTTTTGGTATTTGTACTTTTCCTTCTTGTTCTAACACTTCAGGACAATTTTCCTTAATTAATCCTTGTATATATTATTTTTTATTTTGATTAAGGTTCAAGTAGTCCAATAATTCTTATGTTTCCTCTTCATGATCTGTTCTGCAGATTAGTTTTCTTATGAAATTTCACATTCTCTTCTATTTTCCTTCATTCTATTTTATTATTTCTTCTTCGCTTAATAATTGCTGCCTTGCTCTTGTCTAATTCTGATTTTCAATGTGTTGTTTTCTTCCTTAAATTTATGGGCTTTTGAAAAAGTATTTTTTGAGTTATTCTGTGATTTTTTTAAGGCAGGTGACTAGTTAACATTATTATTTGGGGTGGGAGAACATTTTTTTTATTTTAATTCAGTATTTTCCTTTGAAAATGAACCTCAGCCTTCTGTAATCTCATAATAACTTTCACTGGTTAGATTGTTTCTCCTTTGCCTACTCATTTTTTTGTATGTTTGTCTTTTTGTTTGTTTGTTTGTTTGTTTGTTTTCCTGAGGCACTTGGGCTTAAGTGACTTGCCCAGGGTCACACAGCTAGAAAATGTTAAGTATCTGATATCAGATTTGAACTCAGGTCCTCCTGACTTCAGGGCTAGTGCTCCATCCACTGCTCCACCTACCTGTCACATTGTTATTTGTGTGTGTGTGTGTGTGTGTGTGTGTGTGTCTGTTTGTTTGTTTGTTTTTAAATAAGAGTTTCTAACTTGTTTCAACTTTAATCTTAGGATGGGGGGAAGGGTGTCTTTGGACTTAGATCTTCCTTAAGTTCTCCCCTCTTGTTTTCTCTTATTCTAAGACAGAGACAGAAATTCTTCATTTCTTGTGTCCCTAAAGAGGGAGGAAAGGAAGAAGACAAGAATGAAGAAAAGAAAGTAAAGAAGGAAGAAAAGAAGGAAGTGGAAGGGAGAAAGGGAGGAAGAAAGGAAAGAAAAAAAAGAAAATGAGATAGGAAGAAAGAGAAGGAAAGGAGGGAAAAACTACTTATTAAGTATATATAGTATTATTTAATATTTCAGGTCATATAGCTACTATTTCTAGAAACACTGAATTCTTCCTAGAGTCCTTTGTATCTATTTTTAATGAATATCACACACACATACACATATATAAACTGCACATGTTCAGCTTTGAATTCATAATACCATTTCTATCCACAATTATATTTAAGCTCACTGAAAATAAGAACTGTGCTATTTTTCATCTTTGTAACTCTAGAAATAAAAGCTTAGTATGAATAAATAAGGGAAATTTGTGCAATATACTATGATGAATCCTGGCCTAGCAAACGTATTCTGTGTCTCTTTCCTTTTATATATATACACACATATATACATATACTTATATATGTATACACACATACATATTTTATGTTGGATAAGGTCTTGTCTAAAAGTTGACAATATTGTAGTCTGTTTAATGTCCAGAAGTTGTCACATGCAATAGTTCTTACTGCCAAATCTTCTCCCACAAAACCAAAAATCATATGTGAGTGTATGTGTGAATTGGACAGTGTCTGTATGTGTGCCCATGTGCACATGTGATTGTGTGCATGTGTACGTGTATACCTAGGGACAGTTGTTCAGCAATCAAATAATTTCTTAAGGCATAGATTTGATCAAATGACTCTACAACTCAAAAAACTGGAATAGTTTCCTATTATCAAGATTATAAAATCCAAGCATTTTTGGCTAGTATTAAAGGCTCTCCAAAAACTGATGCAAAAATTAGGGGGAAAAGTAAAGAATCTATATGTTTAAAAATGTTTACATCACTACTTTTTGTGATAGCAAAAAATTGGAAATTTCAATGATGGCAATTGGTGTATCATGGAAGTGATAAGTACCATGGAAATATAAAAAATGAGGTCAATGAAAAAAAACATGGAAAGATTTGCACATAATAATTAAGAGTGAAATGAGAACAAAGAAAACATTTTATTCAATTATAATATTTTAATAACAATTTTGAGCAAATAAATTATAAATGTTTTTATAAATACCCAAATTAATTATTAAAAACATATAAAGAAAAATGCTATTTGCATCCAGAGAAAGAACTAATAAATAGAAATAAGTGTAGAAAAATTTTCATGAATAGATATGTACTAATTGTGTATGCATTACATAGACATGCTGTTCATCTGTATTTAAACACACATGAATGTGTATATCTATATTTATATACATCTTCATATATATGTATGTATGCACCCCATATATATATATATGTGTGTGTGTGTGTGTATGTATATGTGTGTGTATATATATATATATATATACATATGTATATGCACACATACATACACACACCTATTTGTGTACAATGATAACTATTTCTAGGGCAGGGAGTGATATATACATATTTGTGTTTAATGATAGCCATTTCTACTGGGCAGGGGGTGAGGAGAAGGGAAGAAAAAAAAAAGAAATTTACTTGCTAATTTTGTGGTATATTTGAAATGAATAGTAAGTTGCCCATAGTAGATCTGCAGTTTCATGCTGAATCATCTTCTTTTGGGTATCTTATAAAAATGCTTGTTTTATTCCATAAAATAAAATAAAACTATATTTTCAAATATATTTTATAATAATACTTTTTAAACATTTCATATTTCATATGAACTGCATTAATAATTATTCCTTAATCTCAGAGTATATATATATACATATATATATATATATTCACATGCATACATTTCCATTGGTCATTCCTTTCCTATATTTGCAATACAATTTTTTAATTCATCTCCACCTATTTAAATCTTTTATTTCCTTCAAAGCTTAGCTCTAATTCCACCTGATGCAAGAAGATTTCCCTAGCAAAATACAGTATTCCTCAATTTTTTACTCAAGTGCTTTTTCTATATCTCCCCTTTTCCTTATCTCATACCACTTTTCCCCCCATTTATTCCTATCTGTTAATAATTCCCTTATTATTTTGTGAAATCTTTAAGGTCAGGTAATAGATTTTCTGTTTTCCTGATATCTCCAAATCCAAGCACATTATAAACAACTAATAAATGTTAATTAAATTCTTAGATTGAGCACTTATATGATGTAATGAATATACCTCAAGAATCAGTTAGACCTTAATTTGTACCTTGTTTTTAATTACATGAAACCTAAACAAGTCACTTTATCACTTTATTTTACTCTCAATTTCTTCATTTGTCAAATGAGGAATAATACATACTTCACAAGACTATTATGAGGTTCAAATTAAATAATATATGTAAAGATCTTAGAAAATTTAGAACTCTACATAACATTTAGCTATTATAACAGGTTTTATGCATAGATTTTCTTATAAAATTAATGCTGACAGTATTGAAATCTATCTCATCTCGAACACATTTTTTTTTAATTTCCCAAAGTCCTAGCAAGGTAGACACATAATGAATGAATTGAATTAAGGAACTAACTTAGCATTATCTATATTGTTATATTGTACAAGTACTGGAAATTCTGTAAAATGGTGATATTAATAAGAACACTACATACCTTGGAGGAATGTTTGTGAGAAAATAATTATTAAAAAAATATGCAGTATTCTTATGAGGAAGGAAAACTGAATGTTATAAAACTCAGTTTTCTATCTGTTATTCATCCTAGAATTTTTTTCCTGTTAATTCTAACTTTCACTGGAATTGTTAGTGTTTGCTCTAAGAAAGAAAATAAATTTATGCATTGCAGGCTTTGAGAATAGAAGATATTGCTGCAGGTTCTCAATTACACAGTGAGAAATCTAAGTTCACCATTTATAGTATGAGCAGAATGCTGTAATTAATAATTATCATTGTGATTTGAAGCCAGACAAAGGAATTAATTGTTTTAACTATTGCTACTATCTGAGAATTTTAATAACCAGTCTTATTGATTTTTTTTTTGGCTTCTTAAAGTAAACAAGTGTAAGTTGTTTTTTGTTTTGTTTTGTTTTGTTTTCCATTTTCTTATGGCTTTGGACATCCGATCTGTTTTAATTTTTGACGTTCTAACAAAAACTTAGAAGGCATTTTAGTGTAATCAGACCATCCAAAGTTCACTTTTCTCTCCATCAGATGTTTGATAGAAACATACAATGCACTAACAATCAGCTGAGATTCTTTCACATATTTCATTTTAAGTATCAAGGTACAACCTACTTTTCACTAGTATACTTACAAACATATGGCTGCTTCTGTTTTCGATCTCAATTTGGTTGGGTGGGTAATAGTTAAGCACAACATACGATATTCTTATTGATTCTTAAAAGGTCTTTATTCACACTTGAGCTAAAGCAGCTGGTAGGGGGTTAGAGAGCACTCAAGTCACCCAAATCTCTGGATATTGCTTTCTGCTGAGCCATCTGTGCCCTGTTAAATATTCCTCATTTTTGCCAAGTTTGGGCCAATTTATATGTTAAATCAGTTACTGGAATCAAGTTCCAAGAAGCTTCAGGAAAAAAAAAAGTATTAAGCTGCACAACTCTTATACATTAATCATTGATCTTGGAATATGAAGTTAAAGGACTGTCACTCAAATGATTTCAGTGAGAAAACAGGCTTTCTGGATTTGGGCTGGATAGTAAATGGGAATTTATTTTTCTTAAGAATTTTTCCCTGACTAAGATACTGTCTTCAGTCTTAGGGGGCACTGAGTGAATTCCTCTTGCAAGGCTACAGAAGATCTAAAGAGTCAATCCTGATCATAAATTCTTTTGAATCTTATATACAGAATAGTATAGTGGGTTAGACTAATGTACTGTCTAATTACTGTGATAACCTAAAACTTTCACTGCCTGTGCCTGACTGAACCTTCAAGTAACTGTGATTAGCCAGTGTAGTCTAGAGTGATAACATTTTTCTACTCTGATATTTTGGACCACTGCTTAAATTATGAAGTCTACAATCCAACTTTTAAAATATTGACATGTAACTGTAGAACCTGAAGGCTAGAACAAATAGGCGTAGCACATTGTTCTCAGATATCAGAGCAACAACTGTGGACAGAAAAAATTGAGAGCATACTACATCTTTTCTTCTGTTGCACCAGACAAATTTGGAAAGGTTAAAAATAAAAACAAACAAACCAAAAAAAAATCTATCTCTGTCTTATCTCTTCTTCACCCCTACCAGAGCCTAGAAAGGACATTTTTCTGAAAGAGCTATTGAAGAATTTGTTACTTTTCACTTGCATCTTCTTACATGGTTTCAGTTATTGCTTTCATATGTACACTTAAATTTCTATATCTATCCTCTGAGCTAGTACCTAGAAAGTCACCAAGTTAATAAAAATATCTACTAGACATACTCTGCTGGAAGTTTGAAGATTAAACAAGAAATTTTTACATTAAATTATTTTAGTCTACATTCATAACATAACGTACAAACTTTGGAAGAGATCCTTCCTGATGTTCCCTAGTTATTAGAAAACTTCCTCTTTTTTAAGGAAGCTTTTTATTTTCAAAACTTATGCATGGATAATTTGACAATATTGACCCTTGCATAGACTTGTGTTTCAGATTTTCTCTCCTCCTTTCCCCTAACCCCTCTGCTAGATGGCTAGCAATTCCATATATGTTAAACATGTTAAAATATATGTTAAATCCAATATGTATAAACATTTATACAATTCTCTTGTTGCACAAGAAAAATCAGATCAAAAAAAGAAAGTAAATGAGTAAGAAAACAAAATGCAAAGGACAAACAAAAAGAGTGAGAATGTTATATTGTTATCCACATTCAGTTCGTACTGTCCTCTTTCTGGGTGTAGATGGCTCTCTTCATTACAAGATCATTGGAACTGGCATCAATCATCTCATTGTTAGAAAGAGACATGTTCATCAGAATTGATTATCATATAGTATTGATGTTGCTGTGCACAATGATTTCCTACTTTTGCTCATTTCACTTACCATCAGTTCATTTAAGTCTCATCAGGCCTCTCTAAAATTATCCTCCTGATTTGTGACCAAAGAAGAACTAGAGGTCATCATTAATCACAAAATAGATAAGTTTGACTATATCAAGTTGAAAAGTTTTTGTACAAACAAAATGAATGCAGACAAGATTAGAAGGGTAGCAGTAAACTGGGAAAATATTTTTACATCCAAAGGTTCTGATAAAGGCCTAATTTCTAAAATATATAGAGAATTGACTCAAATATATAAGAATTCAAGCCATTCTCCAATTGACAAATGGTCAAAAGATATGAACAGACAATTTTCAGACGAAGAAATTGAAACTATTTCTGGTCACATGAAAAGGTGCTCCAAGTCACTATTGATCAGAGAAATGCAAATTAAGACAACTCTGAGATACCACTACACACCTGTCAGATTGGCTAAAATGACAGGAAATGATAATGATAGCTGTTGGAGGGGATGTGGGAAAACTGGGACACTGATACATTGTTGGTGGAACTGTGAACGGATCCAACCATTCTGGAGAGCAATTTGGAGCTATGCTCAAAGAGTTATCAAACAGTGCATACCCTTTGACCCAGCAGTGTTTCTACTGGGCCTATATCCCAAAGAGATTTTTAAGGAGGGAAAGGGACCCACATGTGCAAAAATGTTTGTGGCAGCCCTTTTTGTAGTGGCAAGAAACTGGAAATTGAAAAGATGCCCATCAATTGGAGAATGGCTGAATAAATTATGGTATATGAATGTTATGGAATATTATTGTTCTGTAAGAAATGACCAACAGGAGGATTTCAGAGAGGATTGGAGAGACTTGCATGAACTGATGCTGAGTGAAATCAGCAGAACCAGGAGAACATTATACACAGCAACAAGACTATACGATGATCAATTTTGATGGACATGGTTCTCTTCAACAATGATGTGATTCAAACCAGTTGTTCTGCAATGAAGATAGTCATATACATCCAGAGAGGCCTGTGGGAACTGAGAGTGAACCACAACACAGCATTTTAACGCTTTCTGTGAATATTTCCATGCATTTTGTTTTCTTTCTTAGGTTGTTTTTTTCTTCTTCTCTTTCTAGATCTGATGTTTCTTGTGCAGTAAGATAACTGTATAGATATGTATACATATATTGTATTCGTCATATAATTTATCCTATCTAGCATGTATTAGATTACCTGTCATCTAGGGGCGGGGGCGGGGGGAGGGAAAGGCAAAGCTTGGGAAAAAAAAGTTTTTTTTTGCAAAGGTCAATGTTGAAAAGTCACTCATGTGTTTTGCAAATAAAAAGCTTTATTAAAAAAATATAAAATAAAATTATCCTCCTGATCATTTCTTATATAACAATAATATTCCATGACATTCATATACCATAATTTATTCAGCCATTCTCCACCATATGGGCATCTACTCAATTTCCAATTTCTTACCATTACAAAAAAGGGCTGCCACAAACATTTTTGCACATGTGAGCAGATGAGAGCTTCCTTTAAGATCTCTTTGGGATATAGACCCAATTGAAATATGGTTGGGTCAAAGGTTATGCAGTTTGATAATTTTTTGAACATAGTTCCAAATTGCTCTCCAGAATGACTGGATCAGTTCACAGTTCCACCAAGAATGAATTAGTGTCCCAATTTTCCCATATCCCCTCCAACATTTGTCATCTTTTCCTGTCATTTTAGCCAATCTGAAAGATGTGTAGTTGCATCTCAGAATTGTCTTAATTTGCAATTCTCTGTTCAAAAGTGATTTAGAGCACCTTCTCATATGATTAGAAATAGTTTTAATTTCATCTAAAAATTGTCTGTTAATATCCATTGACTATCAATTGGAGAATGTCTTGAATTCTCATAAATTTGATTTAATTTGCTATATATTTTGGAAATGCAAACTTTATCAGAACCCTTAAATGTAAAAATGATTTCCCAATTTTTTGCTTCCCTTCTGATGTTGTCTGCATTAATTTTGTTCGTATGAAAACTTTTTAATTTAATATAATCAAAAGTATCTATCTGGTGTTCAATTATGAGTTCCAGTTCTTCTTTGGACACAAATTGTTTCCTTCTTCACAGATCTGAGAGGTAAACTATCGTATGTTCTTGTGATTTTTTATAATATCACTCTTTATGCCTAAATCATTAATCCATTTAGATTTTATCCTAACACCTATTGGTGTTAGGTGTGGGACAATTCCTAATTTCTTTCACACTAGTTTTCAGTTTTTCCACCAGTTTTTGTCAAATGATGAGTTGATATCCCAAAAGCTGGGGTCTTTGGGTTTCTCAAAGAGTAAATTGCTAAAATTATGGAATATTTTACCCTCTGATCATAACCTATTCCACTGATTGACTAGTCCTTAGAGTAGCCAATATCAAATGGTATTGATGACCACTACTTTATAATATCATTTTAGGTCTGGCACAGCTAGGCCACCTTCATTAGCATTTTTTTTCATTAGTTCCCTTGAAATTCTTGAACTTTTGTTCTTCTAGATGAATTTTGTTACCATTTTTTCTAGAACTCTAAAATAATTTCTTGGGAGATTGATTGGTATAGCAATAAATAAATAGATTAATTTACATAGTATTGTCATTTTTATTTTATTTACTTGGCCTACCCATGATCACTTGAGATTTTTCCAATTAGATTTAACTTTATTTCTGTGGAAAGCTTCTTGTAGTATTGTTCAAATAGTCCCTGACTTTCTCTTGACAGATAGATTTCCAAATATTTTATACTATCAACAATTATTTTGAATGAATATTTTTGTATTCCTTGCTGCTGGACTTTGTTGGTAATATATAAAAAATACAGATGATTTATGTAGCTTTATTTTGTATTCTGCAATTTTGCTAAGGTTGTGAATTATTTCTAGTAGCTTTTTAGTTGATTCTCTAGGGTTCTCTAAGTAAACCATTATATCATTGGCAAAGAATGATAATTTGGTTTCCTACCCTTAATTCCTTTTATCTCTTTTTTTTCTCTTGTTGACAAAGTTAACATTTCTAATACAGTATGGAATAGTAATGGTGAAAGTGGGCAACCTTGTTTCACTCCTGATCTTATTGAGAATGATTCTAGTTTGTCCCAATTACATACAATGTTTCCTGACAGTTTTAAATAGATGCTACTGATCATTTTAAGGAAAAGTTCATTTATTGACATACTCTCTACTATTTTTAAGAAGAATGGTGTTGGGAAGCAGCTAGATGGTGCGGTGGATATAGCACCAACCCTGAAGTCAGAAGGAACTGAGTTCAAATCTGAGAACAGATTTGAACTCAGTTCCTCCTGACACTTAACACTTCCTAGCTGTGTGACCCTAGGCAAGTCACTTAACCCTTACTACCTCAGCAAAAAAAAAGCCAAAAAAAAAAAAAGAATGGGTGTTGGATTTTATAAAATGCTTTTTCTGCATCTATTGAGATAATCATATGATTTTTTTTCTTTATTAAAGGTTTTTATTTGGAAAACATATGTATGGGTAATTCTTCAACATTGACCCTTACAAAGCTTTCTGTTACAAATCCCCTCCCCCTAGTTCCCACCCCTTCCCTGGATGGCAGAAAATCCACTACATGTTAATTATGTTAAAATACTTGACAAGTTGAATATATGTATACATATTTCCTCACTTGTTGTTGTGCAAGAAGAATCATATCCACAAGAAAAAAAAATCAGAGAAAGAAAGCACAATACAAGCAAACATCAATAGAGAGCATAAAAATGTTATGTTGTGGTCCACATTTCATATTCCTCCCTCTGGATGTATATGGCTTTTTTCACTGAACAATTGGAATTGGTTTGAAACATTTCATTGTTGAAGAGAGCCATGTCCATCAGAACTGATCATCATATGGTATTGTTGTTGCCGTGTATAATGATCTCCTGGTTCTGCTCACTTCCCTCAGCATCAGTTCATGCAAGTCTCTCCAGGCTTCTCTGAAATCATCCTGCTGCTCGTTTCTTACACAACAATAATATCCCATAATATTCATATACCATAATTTATTCAGCCATTCTACAATTGATGGGCATCCACTCAGTTTCCAGTTTCTAGCCACTACAAAAAGGATTGCCACAAACATTCTTGCACATATGGGGCTCTTTCCTCCCTTTAAGATCTCTTTGGGAAATAAGCCCAATAGAAACACTGCTGGGTCAAAGAGTATGTGAAGTTTGATAACTTTTTGAGTATACTTCCAAATTGCTCTCCAGAATGGTTGGATCTGTTCACAGTTCCACCAACGATCTATCAGTGTCCCAGTTTTCCCACATTGCTGCCAACTTTCGTCATTATCATTTCCTGTCATTTTAGCAAATCTGACAGGTATGTAGTGGTACCTCAGAGTTGTCTTAATTTGCATTTCTCTGATCAATAATAGTCATATGATTTTTGTTAGTTTGTTATTAATATAGTCGATTGTGCTTATAGTTTTTCTATTATTGAACCGGCCTTGTATTCCCAGTATAAATCCTACTTGGTCATAGTGTATTATCCTGGGGATAACTTCTTGTAATATCATTGCTAATATATCAATTAATATTTTTTCATGAGTATTCATTACAGGATATTGATCTATAATATTCTCTCTCTGTTTTCATCATACCCGTTTTAGCTATCAGCACCATATCTTGTCATAAAAGGAATTTGGTAGGACTCCTGCTTTCCCTATTTTATCAAATAGTTTATATAGTACTATAATTATTTTTTCTTTAATGTTTGGTAGAATTCACATGTAAATCCATCTGGCCCTGGAAATTTTTTCTTAGTAAGTTGATTTACAGCTTGTTCTATTTCTTTTTTTCTAAAATGAGACTATTTAAATGATTCATTTCCTTATCTGTCAACCTGGGCCATCTATATTTTTGTAGCTATTCCCCATT
This sequence comes from Myrmecobius fasciatus, assembly GCA_023553655.1. NCBI lineage: Eukaryota > Metazoa > Chordata > Mammalia > Dasyuromorphia > Myrmecobiidae > Myrmecobius > Myrmecobius fasciatus. The sequence goes on along the minus strand of JAJPUD010019705.1, from coordinate 8,367 downwards.
TCATTTAGGTTATCAAATTTATTGTCATAAAGTTGGGCTAAATAACTCCAAATTATTGCAATAATTTCTGCTTCATTGGTGGAATGGTCTCCTTTTCATTTTTGAGTCTAACAATTTACTTTATTTCTTTCCTTTTTCTAATTAGATTAATTAAAAGTGTATTTATTTGTTTTCCAAAAAAAGCAACTTTTAGTTTTCTTTATTAATTTAATAGTTTTCTTAATTTTGATTTTATTAATCTCTCTTTTTGTCAGAATTTCAAATTTGTTATTTAATTGAGATTTTTTAATTTGTTCTTTTCCTAGCCTTTTTAGTTGTAAGCTGTAAGTTCTAAGAACAATTCATTAATCTTCTCTTTCTTTATTTTGTGCATTTAAGCATCTAGAGATAGCAAATTTCTCCTTATAACTGCCTTGGCTGCATTTCACAAATTTTAGTATGTTGTCTCAGTATTGTCATTCTCTTGGATGACTTTTTTGTTTATCATTTGCTGTTTCACCCATTCATTCTTTATAATTAGATTATTTAATTTCCAAATAATTTTTGGTCTATTTCCTCCTGGCCTTATATTGCATATGATTTTTATTGTATCATGATCTGAAAAAAAGCATTTATTATTTCTGCCTTTCTCCATTTGATTTTCAGGCTTTTGTGCCAATACAAGTTCATTTTTGTATAAGTTCCATGAACCACTGAGAAAAAAGTAAACACTTTTCTGTCTCCATTCAATTTTCTCCAAAGATCTATCATACGTAACATTTCTTTCTTTCTTTTTTTTTTTCATTTTATTAAAGCTTTTTATTTGCAAAATATATGTATGGGTAATATTTCAACATTGACCCTTGCAAAGCTTTCTGTTACAAATTTTCCCCCCGTAGTCCCCACCCTTCCCCTAGATGGCAGGAAGTCTACTACATGTTAATTATGTTAAAATATTTGACTAATTGAATATGTGCATACACATTTTTACAATTATCTTGCTATGCAAGAAAAATCAGATTTAAAAGAAAAAAATCTGAGAAGGGAAACATAATGCAAGCAAACATCAATAGAGAGCATGAAAATGTTATGCTGTGGTCCACATTCATAGCCCTCTCTCTGAGTGTATATGGCTTTCTTCATCACTGAACAATTGGAAATGGTTTGAAACATTGCATTGTGGAAGAGAGCCACGTCCATCAGAATTGATCATCATATAGTCTTGTTGCTGCCATGTATAATGATCTCCTGCACACCTAACATTTCTAACATTCTGTTTATCTCCTTAAATTCTTTCTTATCTATTTTGTCCTTTGATTTATCTAGTTCTGAGAGAGCAAGGTTGATATCTCCCACTAATATAGTTTTGCTTTCTATTTCTTTTTGCATCTCTCTTAACTTCTCCTCTAAGAATTTGGATGCTATACCACTAGGGCATATATGTTTAATATTGTTATTGCTTCATAATCTATGGTACCCTTTAGCAAAGTACAGTTTCCTTTCTTGTCTCTTTTTAATTAGCTCTATCTTTGCTTTTACTTGATCTGAGATCAGGATGGCTACCCTTTCTTTTTGTTTTTGTTTTTGTTTTGTTTTGTTTTACTTCACCTGAAGCATAATCGATTATGTTCCAGTCTTATACTTTTACTATGTATGTATCACTACACTTAAAATGAGCTTCTTGTAAACAGCATATTGTAGCATTCTGGCTTTTAATCCAATGTGCTATCCACTTTCATTTCATGGGAGAGTTCATTCCATTCACATTCTTAGTTAAAATAATTAATTTTAATTTTCTACCATCTTATTTACCTTAAGTTATATTTTTCAGTTTCCTTCTACTTTCCCTCCTCCCTAGTATTTTGCTTTTGATGAACAGCTCCCTAAACGAGCCCTTTCTGTTTATAATCCCTCCCCATTTCTTCTACTTTTCCCCTAGTACTTCTGCTTTCTGTTCTATTAATCTTTGCCTTTCTTTTCCCCTTCCACTTCCCTATAAGGTGAGACAAGTTTCTCTGTGAAATAAAATATGTCTGATATTCTCTCTTTGAGCCAAATCTGATGAGAGTAAGATTCACATAATGCTCATCTCGCTCCCTTCTTTCCCTTAATTATAATAGATCCTTTTTGCTTCTTCCTGAGATGTAATTTCCCTAATTTTACCTCCTTTTTCCTCTTTTTCCAGTACAATCCCCTTTCTACCTCTGTTTTTTTTTTATATTATCATAATAAAATCAAAGTGAACCAACAATAAATACTCCCATTACAAAAAAAATATTTCTCAAGATTTTTTTTTTTCTTTTTTTCTTTTTTATGTTTTTTTCTTCAGCTCTGGTCTTTTCACTAGAAATAGGTGAAATTCACCAAAATCATTGAATGTCCATCTTCTTTCTTGAAAGATAAGGCTCATTTTAGGTGGCTGTAATCCAAGTTCCTTTGTCTTTCCAGGCCTTTTGATCCTTTAAGGTGAAAGCTGCTAGGTCCTGTATAATCCTAATTGTGACTCCTCTGTATTTAAATTGTTTCTTTCTGACTGCTTGCAACATCTTTTCCTTGGTAAGATAGTTCTGAAATTTAGCCAAGATATTCCTTGGGGATTTACTTTTGGGATCTATTTTATAATGTGATCTGTGAATTCTTTTGATGGCTATTTTACATTCTGATTCTAAGATATCAAGGCACTTTTCCTTTATGACTTCCTGTAATATAATGTCTAGGTTCTTTTTTTTCATCATGGCTTTCAGGAAGACCAAAAATCCCTAGATTGTCTCTCCTAGATCTATTTTCTAGGTCATTTGTTTTTTCCTAGGAGGTGTTTCATATTTCTTCAGTTTTTTCATTGTTTTGTTTTTGTTTTTATTTGACTGATTCTTGAAGTCTTATTGAGTCATTCATTTCCATTTGTTTAATTCTACTTTTTAGTGTATTATTTTCTTCATTTACCTTTTTTAACTCCTTTTGTAACTGGCTAATTGAGTTGTGTTGTTCATTGTATTTTTTTTTCCATTTCACAAATTTTGTTTTTCAATGAATTGTCTTTTTCATATATATTTTGTAGGGCATTATATGTTTTTTCATTCTTTCTTGCAAGGCTCTCATTTCCTTTCCTCATTTTTCTTCTAGTTCTCCTTAAGATCTTTTATGCAATATTCCAAGAAAGTCTTGTGAAATGGGGACCAGCCCATATCTCCCTTTGGGGTTTCATCTGGAATTTCTTTGCTTTTAGGAACCTTGGGATTTGAGGTCTATTTTTTCTCTCTCCATAAAATTATATATGGTGAGAGTTCTTTTTGGCTTTTTACTCATTTTTATGGCTTGAAGTCTGTTCGTTGCAAAGAAACAACAACTGCTTTAATTTGCCCCAAGGCAATTCTGCCGATTATCTTCTAGTGCTGGGTAATGCTGGATAGGTAGAGCATTCTTCCAGATTTTAGTAGTTTACAATTTGCCTTTTGTAGCTAATCTGCCAAACCACTTGTTAGCAACCAGGACAGACTAGCCTAAGAGGCTCACATGAGTTTCCCAGGTGCATGGAAGCAGCAATGCTCTGACTCCCTGCTCCAGCTCCTTGGCCAAATCTCCCTGTGCTCTGGTCTGGGGTTGGTAGACTGTCCCCATGCCTATTTGAAACAGACCTGTTCTAAAGTTCTTTCAAGGTATCTTCTTCTGGGAATGTGTTGTACTACAAATGTTTGTTGGTTCTTTGACTCCAAAATCATTTTAGAGACTTAATCGGCTATTGGTTTGAGAGAAGGTCAGAGGAGAACACAGAAAATCATTTCTACTCTCTGCCATCTTGGCTTTGCCTCACTCTTTATCTTAAAATAATTTTGTAAGTACTTTTGAATTTGTTTCCTTTGGTACATGGTGCATCCTCTTCCAGCCCCCCTTGAAGAGAAATTTAAATTTGTTGAGGTCAGAGACTTCAATTTTGTCTTCAAATCTCCAGCTCAGCATGTGATTTATATATGTTTGCTGAATTAAATAGAAATTATTTCCTCCATGGAAATTATGGATGTAGAGCAGACAGGTATCTCTGAGGGCATTTAATCCAAATGCTTCATTTTAAAAATGAAGAACTAAGTGTCAGAGATACACAATGACTACCCTAAATTCATAAATGTAGTAAAAATTAATACTTGAACCTAGGTTCCCTGAGCATCAAAGTCTATTATTTTTTCACTGAACTCTACCAAAAACTAAAATTCATAATTTCAAGCTCAGGAGGGTATAGCCATACAATAATTACTTGCATCACAGGGTTGTTAGAATGAACAATTGAGAAAGTATATTGCAAAGCATTTTCAAAACCTTTGATTTATTAAAAAAAACATATTTCAATGTTAACAAGATTTATCACACAGTAATTTAATAGGTTTACTAAATACCTACTGTGTGCAAATTATTTCTTATGCAGCAGACTGGACAAAACTCTGAACATAAAATAAGGAAGACCTGAGTTTAGATACTGCCCCAGCCATTTGCTACTTGTTTTACCCTGAGCAAGTCACTTAAATTCAATCTAACTGAATTCTCTCATGTGTAACATGGAGATAATACTAACAACTACTTCTAGAGCTGTTGTGAAAGTAAAATGAGTTAATATTTATAAAACATTTTGTAAACCATAATGAACTAAATGCTGAGTACTATTATTATTAACATTATTGTAAGAAAATCTTGGGACAGCTAGGTGGCACAGTGGATAGAGCACCATCCCTGAAGTCAAGAGAAACTGAGTTCAAATCTGGTCTCAAACACTTAACACTTCCTAGCAGTGTGACCCTAGGCAAATCACTTAACCCCCATAGATTCAGAAAAAACAAACAAACAAACAAACAAAAAAAAAAACCTTTACCACTCCTTATCTTTATTACATATCTCGTGATCTTATTTCCACAATCTTCATACTAATGTGGACCTAAATTAAGCTCAGATTAATTTATAGCCTGATTCCCTCTGATTCTGACATTACATGAAGATTATTGTAACTCATAGTTTAGTCAGTCATTCTTATTCTTATTCCTATGCCCATATTTCCAATGGCACTGAATTTATCATACACTTAAAAGAAAACATAATCAAAGACCATTTTCATAATTTCATTCCCTGATTTGTAGATTTTAAATAAGATTCATATCCTTTGTCAAAGGTTTTTATGGTAAAGCAACCTTATCTAGCTGGCTCTATTACCTTTGTTATCTAAGTACAGTGTTCTTTTGTGTAAAAGCACTGGACTGGGAATCAGAATGTTGAAGTATAATAATAAAAATAATAAGTCATATTAATTCATTTCTTTTGTAATTTTATGTTTTTTTTTATTTTTTAAACCAATTCACTAGCTATTAAATATCATGTCTGATACCAGATTTGGACCCCGGTCCTCCTAACTCTTTAATTGCTGCTCTACTCACTGTGTTAAAGATGCTCCTGTCATTTTCTAACATATAATAACATGTTACTATATCCTGAATGATAATACAAATAGTCCTAGGTATTCTCTGTTTTTAGGGCAAGATCTATAGGAAGAAAACTTGCTATATATAATGTATTTGCTTTTGATGAGACAAATTGAGAAATATTTTTAGAAAGTTCTCTTTAACCTCTTGCAGTTCTTGAAAGGGGACTTTTTTTTTGTTTTTCATCTTCTAGACTACAAACAAGATGGGCCTGAAAAGTTTTTATGATAAAGGTGTAATTTTTTTATTGAAGCTTTTTATTTGCAAAATATATCCATAGGTAACTTTTCAACATTGACGCTTGCAAAGCTTTCCATTACAAATTTTTCCCTCCTATCCCCTCACTCCCTTCTCTTGATGGCAGGAAATCTAATACATGTTAATTATGTTAAAATATTTGACAGATCAAATATGTATATGTATATTATATATATATATATATTTATATATATATACATATATATAGTTATCTTGCTGTGCAAGAAAAATCGGATCTACAAGAAAAATATCTGAGAAGGGAAACATGAAGCAAACATAAATAGAGAGTGAAAAAGCTATCTTGTGGTCCAGACTCAGATCCCACAGGCCTCTCTCTGGGTGTATATGGTTTTCTTCATCACTGAACAACTGGAACTGGTTTGAACATCTCATTGTTGAAGAGAATCATGAACTTCAGAACTGATCATCACATAATCTTGTTGCTGTGTATAGTGATATCCTGGGTTCTGCTCATTTCACTCAGCATCAGTTCATGCAAGTCTGTCCAGGCCTCTCTGAAATCACCCTGCTGGTCATTTCTTACAAAACAATAATATTCCATGACACTCATATACCATAGTTTATTCAGTCTTTATCCAATTAATGGAGGTTCTAGCCCCTACAAAAAGGGCTGCCACAAACATTTTTGCATATGTGGGTCTCTTTCCATTCTTTAAGATGTCTTTGGTATATAGGTCCAATAGAAACACTGCTGGGTCAAAAGGTATGCACAATTTGATCACTTTTTGCGCATAATTCCAAATTGCTCTCTAGAATGGTTGGATCCATTCACAGTTCCATCAACAATATATCAGTGTCCCAGTTTTCCCACATCTCCTCCAATATTCATCATCATCTTTTCCTTTCATCTTAGCCAATCTGACAGGTGAGTACTGGTATCTCAGAGTTGTTTTAATTTGCATTTCTCTGATCAAGAGTGATTTGGAGCACTTTTCATATGACTAGAAATAATTTTAATTACTTCATCTGAAAATTGTCTGTTCATATTCTTTGACCATTTATCGACTGGAGAGTCACTTTAATTCTTTTTTTATAATCACAGTATTTTATTTTATTTTTTATTAGAACTTTTTATTTGTATAACCTATGTATGCGTAGTTCCTGATCATTGATCTTTACAAAGCTTTCTGTTACAAATTTTACCCCCAGTCCCCTCCCCTCCCCTAGATGGCAGGAAGTCCACTACTACATGTTAATAATGTTAAAATACTTGACAAGTTGTTGTGCAAGAAAAATCCTATCTACAAGAAAAAAAATCAGAGAAAGGCAACAGAATGCAAGTAAACATATATAGAGAGCATGAGAATGTTATGTTGTGGTCCACATTTCACATCCCTCTCTCTGGGTGTAAATGGCTTTATTCACTGAACAATTGGAACTGGTTTCAAACATTTCATTGTTGAAGAGAACCATGTCCTTCAGAGTTGATCATCATGTAATATTGTAGTTGCTGTGTATAATGATCTTCTGGTTCTGCTCATTTCATTCATCATCAGTTAATGCAAGTCTTTCCAAGCCTCTCTGAAATCATCCTGCTGGTCATTTCTTACAGAGCAATAATATTCAATAACATTCATATACCATAATTTATCCAGCCACTCTCCAATTGATGGGCATCCATTCAGTTTCCACTTTCTAGCCACTATAAAAACGGCTGCCACAAACATTCTTGCACATGTGGGTCCCTTTCCCTCCTCTAAGATCTATTTAGGATATAAGCCCAATAGAAATGCTGCTGGGTCAAAGGGTATGCACAGTTTGATAACTTTTTGAGCAAAGCTCCAAATTGCTCTCCAAAATGGTTGGATCTGTTCACAGTTCCACCAACAATGCATTAGTGTCCCAGCTTTCCCACATCCCCTCCAACATTCATTGTTATCTTTTCCTGTCATTTTAGCCAATCTGACAGGTGTGTAGTGGTACCTCAGAATTGTCTTGCTTTTGCATTTCTCTGATCAAGAGTGATTTGAAGCACCTTTTCATATGACTTGAAATGGTTTTAATTTCATCATCAGAAAATTGTCTGTTCATATCCATTGACCATTTACCTATTGAAGAGTGGCTTGAATTGTTATAAATATGAGACAATTCTCTATGTATTTTAGAAATGAGGCCTTTAGTAGAACCATTAAATGTAAAGATGATTTCCCAATTTGATTCTTCCCTCCTAATTTTGTCTGCCTTAATTTTGTTTGTGCAGAACCTTTTTAACTTAATATAATCAAAATTATCTATCTGGTGTTCAGTTAAGAATTCCAGATCTTGGGTGGGGCCATGGTGGCGGAGATCAGACAGGATTCTCTGTAACCTCCTCTAACCTCCCCTCAAACCAACAAAATATGAAGCCTCTAGACTGATTCTGAAGCAAAAAAAATCCACAATATCCGGAGAGCAACGCGATTCTAGAAGAAGATACTCTGGAGGAACCTCAAAACAGGTCTGTTTTAATGGGGCAGGGGGTGGCCTGCTGAACACAGACTGCAGCACAGGGAGACCGGCACAGGGAGCTGCAGCAGGGAGCTGGAACAGGAGTCAGAACAAGAGTGGGAGCGTTGTGCTTTTCACACACCTGGGAGTCTTCTGCAAGCCTCTTGGAACAATTTGTCCTGATTGCGGGCAGGTGGTTTGGAGGGTCTGCCTTTTGAGGGGG
>JAJPUD010019704.1:14983-26047 GCA_023553655.1 Myrmecobius fasciatus | reverse complement strand
TTATTAACAATTTTAAGAGAATTACAAATATCCCTACTTGTATAGATGGAAGCTATTTAGGTCTATTCAAACTGTTATATTTTCTTTCCCCTGTACAATTCTCTTGGGTCTTGATCAAAGAGGTAAAAATTTTGCTTTAGTTCTGGTCTTTTCTCTTTTGAAAGCTTGAAAACCTTCTATTTTATTGAATTTCTATTATTCCCCTTGATGCACTGTGCTTAATTTTGCCAGGGAATACAATTTTTGATTATAGTTTTGTCTCCTTTCCCTTCCAAAATATCATGTTTCACGATCTCCAATCCTTTAGTTTTGTAATGAAAATTACATAAATTCTGCAAATATTGTAACTTACTACTTATCTATGAAAAAAAGTACAAATTCTAAAAGGGCCAATTCTGGATTCTCCCATTCACATAGCTATGTTGAAGAACCACTCTCAATTAGAAAAAAATGAATATTTGATTGTAATTTAATTATATCTATGGGAACATTGAATACTCCAAGGTATATGTGCATACACACACACACACAAAATGATCATATTTTTGGAAGCTACCTGCACTCAAACTAAGATAAGGCTCTTTTATTAAAGGAAAGAAAATGACTTTGAATAACTTAACAAAATAAGAATTTTCCTAGAGGCTAAGAAGCTTAATAATAATTTAGGGAATGGAACCTCATGCAATTCTAATTATTAACTATTGTTTTAAAAAGAAAATCAGCAGAGCATTTTGTTGTATATAAGACGTTTGTATCCCATGACAGAAGGCTGTATCATTTTGTTTGAAATGAGTTTTCCAGGGAGGTTTCATAGATCAACTAAATATTGCACTTTTCACATGAGCAGCATCCTAAAATAAAATATTTTTTGTAACTGCTTGAAACTATATCAAATTTTGTAGAAGTGGCATGAATATGTAACAGTTAATTAGTTCACAGCTGTTATTTAGTTCAGGTAGGAACTCATCTAATAATTAAACTTTAAGGAATTTTCAAAAATAATTTGAAATGTCTAACTTGCAAGTGCTTTCATGTTGTAATGGAAATATGTTAATAAGGTAAATGTAAGTTGCAAAGACATTTTTCACTTCAGATTCTTAATATAAATTTAAAACACTATATTCAGTAAAACAGCTAAAGTCATTCAAAGAAATGCATTTATAACTTTAAACATTTATAACATGACATATTTATATTTTTATATACTATTGACCATCCATTACTACTCCAATGGGTGTATTGAGAGATGAAACAAAAGATTCATAAACCATAGCTCCTAATCCCACATACTCACTATGACATGGAAGATATAAGGTGAGTACTGGAATGTTACAGATGAACTTAAAGGAGGTTGTTTTAAGGTTTCAACTTTGTCATGAACTCCACTTGTAGCAAAAAAAAAAAAAATCAACATTTAATGTGACTTACCTTTAAGGATATTAAGAGATTACAGACCCTTTTGATATTATTGTATATAGTAGGACATATGTGATTTTCTAATCTGTGTGATACTCTAAGTTAGGGATTTGTGGATATTTAGAAAAGACCAGTAGCTTTGGTATGATTTGGTATGATTTGCTGCCAAGCTATCTGTTTTCTGTGTCTACCTGATTCATCCAGTTTTGGGGGGGTTTTTTGTTTTGTTTTGTTTTGTTTTTCCTGCAGCTTGAAGAAGCTATACAATACATAATAGCCACACCTTGGTACATCGTTTTGGTAGACAGACTAACACATGGGTCCTAACATTATCAGTAAGTTAATGGGGTGCCTATTCCAAGTATGTGCACACAACACTGCAAGATGTGCACATGAGAAAAAAGTGTTTCTATAGTTTAGTAGACAACTACAACAAGTAATGTGGAAGACTTAGAAATTTTTTAAACATCAAAAAAAAAAATCAAAGATGCCAAGGTGATCCACTGCATCCTGAGCCAAAATTCAAGACACCTTGAAGTTTTTCTTGATAGTGACAAGGAGATCACTTATTTCCTATCCCTAATCTTTGATTTTAATTCTAATCATTAATGTGTTCTATTATTTAATCTCACCCAGGACATATATTGCTCCCTTATCTTTTATTTTAATTATTAAAGTTTTTATTTACAAAAAATAAAAATGGGTACTTTTTTACACATTGAACCTTGCAAAACCTTCTGTTGCACAATTTCCTCTCCTTCCCCCATCCCCTCCCCTTGATGGCAGGCAGTTCAATACATGTCAGATATGTTGAAATATATGTTAAATACAATATACATATTTATACAGGTAAATTACTATACAAGAAAAATCGGATGCCAAGATGGTGGAGTGAAGACAACTCTCTGTGACCTCCTTTGACCTTGTCTCAAACCAACAGCAGATTAAGCCTCTGAACTGGTTCTGGAGTCAAAGCTCCCCAAAATATTTGGACTAAAACATATTCCTAGCAGGAGTTATTGTGGAGGAGCTTTGGATCAGGTCTATTTCAATCAGGCAGTTTTCCTAGATTGGGCGCAGCTCCAGGATACAGGGGAGGAACCTGGGCAGGACTCAGAGTGGCAGATTCTAAGCACCTGGGAAGTCTATCTGAGGCTCCTGGGACACTCTGCCCTGATTGCAGGCAGGCGCTTTGGAAGATCTGCCTTTTGTAAAAAGTAGATTGTAAAACACTGAAAACACTGGTCCTAGCCCACACAGCCCAGCACAGAAAGTCAATCAGCCGAATTGTCCCAGGGAAAATTACTGCAGCTGCTGCTTCTCTGCTTTAAACAGACCTCAAGCTTTTAAAAAAATGAATAAAAAACAAAAAAGAACTCTCACTATAGACAGCCTTTATGGAGAGAGAGGAGAATAGACCCCAGATCCTGAGATTCATGAAGGTAAAGCAACTCCAGAGGAAGCCACAAAGGGAGACATGAGATGGTCCCCATTCACAAGGCTTTTCTGGAAGATTGAATAAAGAATCTCAAAACAGAGTCAGATGAAAAATGGGGAAATGAATTGCTATCATTGCAAGAAGGAATGGAAAAAGCATATAATTCTGTACAAAAGAAATAAGAAAAACACACCAATTCACTGAAAAATAAAATTGGTGAAGTGGAAAAAAGTATGCAATGAACAAATTGGAAAGTTACAAAAGGAGTTAAAAAAGTAACTGAAGAAAATAATACATTAAAATTAGAATTGAACAAATAGAAGTGAATGACTCAATAAGACTTCAAGAATCAGTCAAACAAAAACAAAAAAAAAATTAAATAGAAGAAAATATGAAATGCCTCCTCGGGGAAAAAAAAAACTTATCTGGAAAATAGATTTAGGAGAGACAATCTAAGAATTATTGGACTTCCTGAAAGCCATGATTAAACAAAAGAATCTAAACACTATCTTCTAGGAAATCTTGAAAGAAAACTGCCCTGATGTTTTACAATCAGAAGGCAAAATCACCATCAAAAGAATTCACCAATCACCTCCTGAAAGAGACCCCAGAATTAAATTCCCAAGGAATATTGTGGCTAAATTTCGGGACTATCACAACAAGGAAAAAATATTGCTAGCAGCTAGAAAGAAATAATTCAAATACAAAGGAACTATAATTAGAATCACACAAGATCTGTCAGCCTCAACATTGCAGGATTGAAGGGCCTGGAACCAGATATTGTGAAAGGCAAAGGAACTTGGATTACAGCCAAGAATAACTTATCCAGCTAGAATGAACATTATCTTCCAGGGAAGAAGATGGATATTTAATGATATAGGTGAATTTCACCTATTTTTAATGAAAAGACCAGATCTGAACAAAAAATTTGGCCTCCAAACACAGAATTCAATAGAAGCATAAAAAGGTAAAAAAGAAAGAACTCCTGAGAGCTATATTTCTAGTATGGATATACTTAAAGAATGACAGTATAATTTGGTATCACTTTGATAATATGAAAAAGAAACTACAGCTTGATAATTCTTTGAGCATAGTTAAAAATTGCTCTTCAGAATGGATGGATCCATTCACAATTCCAGCAACAATGTATTAGTGTCCCAGTTTTCCCACATGTCCTCCTATATTCACCATTATTTTTTGCTGTCATCTTAGACAATATGAGAGGTGTGTAGTGGTATCTCAGAGTTGTCTTAATTTGCATTTCTCTGATCAATAATGATTTAGAGGACCTTCTCATATGAATAGAAATGATTTCAATTTCTTCATCTGAAAATTATCTGCTCATATTCTTTAACTATTTATCAGTTGGAGAATGGCTTGAATTCTTAAAAATTTGAGTCAGTTCTCTAAATATTTTAGAAATGAGGCCTTTATCAGAACTCTTGAATGTAAAAATGCTTTCCTGTTTATTGCCTCCGTTCTAATCTTGTCTCCATATGTTTTGTTTCTACAAAAACTTTTTATCTTAATATGGTAGAAATTATCTATTTTGTGATCAACAATGAGGTCCAGTTCTCCTTTTCTTTTCCCATTTTTCTTCTAGCTCTCTTTTAAGATTTTTTTAAATTTCTTCCAAGGGAGCCTTGTGAAATGGGGAACAATTTATATCACTCCTTGAAGCTTCATCTGGATACAATCTGCTTTTAGTGATCTCAGGGCTTGAAATCTGTTCTCCTTCACCATAAAAATGCTCTATGTTTAATTTGTGTTTTCTTGCTCTTTTAAAAAAAATGATATCTCCTTTTAGGGCAAGGGGGAGACTCAAGCTCTCTGTATAAGGGGAAAGTGGCTGTTCTGGGTCAGTGCTGAATAACTTACAATGCTGGATGGGCATGGTCAGGTCCTGTGAAATTCTGACTTTTAGGACCTCTCTATTTGCCTTTTGTATTTGAATTAGATGTCATAACAAGTCAGCTGATCTCTTGTCTGGCAACAGGGCAGAGTAGCCAATAATGCTGTATAATCCTCCCAACAGATTCTCTGTTGCACAGAGCTTACAACACCCTGGTACTGTGTGCTGCCTGCTTGCACTTGGTCCTCCTTCCTTTGTGCCTAATTGAAACATCTTTTTTGTAGATCTTTGAAATTATCTCCTGATGATAATTTGTTACACTTTCAATATTCGTGGGTTCTGTCACTTCAAAACTATTTCAGAGGCTGTAATTGCTATTAGTGTGAGGGCGTGGGGAGATTTCAGAGAAAGGCATGTCTCCTCTCCTCCATCTTGGCTCAGCCCCTCCTTTTATATATATTTTCACAATTATCTTGCTACACAAGAAAAATCAGCGCAAAAAGGAAAAAAAAATGAGAAAGAAAACAAAATACAAGCAACAACAAAAATAGTGAAAATCCTATGTTTTGATCCACACCCAGTTCCCACCATCCTCTCTCTGGGTGCAGATGGCTCTTTTTATCACAAGACCATTGCAACTGCCCTGAATCATATCCTTCTTGAAAAGAGTCACCTCCATCAGAATTGATTATTGTATAAAATTGCTGTTGCTGTGTACAATGATCTTCTGGTTCTTCTCATTTCATTTAGCATCAGGTTCATGTAAGTCTCTCCAGACCTCTCTGAAATCATCTTGCTGATCAATTCTTATAGAACAATAATATTCCATAACATTCATATACCATAACTTATTCAGCCATTCTCCAACTGATAGGCATTCATTCAATTTCCAGTTTCTAGCCACCACAAAAAGAGCTGCTACTAATATTTTTTTTTGCACATGTGGGTTCCTTCCCTCCTTCATCTCTTTGGGATACAAGCACAGTAGAAACACTGCTGGATCAAAGGGTATGTACATTTTGGTAGTCCTTTGAGCATCGTTCCCAATTGCTCTCTGGAATGGTTAAATCAATTCACAACTCCACCAGAAAGGTATTAGTGTCCCAGGCTTCAAACATCCCTTCTAAAAATTAGGTATTGATCCACACCTAACACCACATACCAAGATAAGATTTAAATGGGTTCATAATCTAGATATAAAGAGTGATATCGTAAGCAAATTAGAGGAACATAGGATACTTTACCTCTCAGATCTGTGGAGAACAAAGGAATTTGTATCCAAAGAAGAACTGCAACTCTTAATTGAACACCAGATAGATAATTTTGACTATATTAACTTAAAAATGTTTTGTACAAACAAAACAAATGCAGACAAGATTAGGAGGGAAGCAATAAATTGGGAAATCATCCTTACATTTAAGGGTTCTTATAAAGGCCTCATTTCTAAAATATATAGAGAATTATCTTGTATATATAAGAATTCAAGCCATTCTCCAATCGATGGTCAAAGGATATGAATAGACAATTTTCAGATGATGAAATTAAAATTATTTCTAGTCATATGAAAAGTTGCTCCAAATCACTATTCATCAGAGATATGCAAATTAAGACAACTCTGAGGCACCACTACACACCTTTGAGATTGGCTAAGATGACAGGAAAAGATAATGAAGAATGTTGGAGGGGGTGTGGGAAAACTGGGACACTGATACATTGTTGGTGGAACTATGGAGAGTAATTTGGAACTATGCTCAAAAACTGTGCATACCCTTTGACCCAGCAGTGTTTCTATTGGGCCTATATCCCAAAGAGATCTTAAAGGAAGGGAAGGTTTCCACATGTGCAAAAATGTTTGTGGCAGCCCTTTTTGTAGTGGCTAGAAACTGGAAACTGAATGGATGCCCATCGATTGAAGAATGGCTGAATAAATTATGGTATATGAATGTTATGGAATATTATTGTTCTGTAAGAAATTACCAGCAGGACGATTTCAGAGAGGCCTGGAGAGACTTGCATGGACTGATGCTGAGTGAAACGAACAGAACCAGGAGATCATTAAAAACAGCAACAACAAGATTATATAATGATCAATTCTGAAGGATTTGGCTTTCTTCAACAATGAAATGTTTCAAACTAGTTCCATTTACTTCAGTGATGAAGAAAACCATATACACCCAGAGAGAGGGATATGAAATATGGACCACAACATAACATTTTCATGCTCTCTATTGAGGTTTGCTTGCATTGTGTTTCTTTCTCTGATTTTCTTTTTTTTTCTTGTAGATAGGATTTTTCTTGCACAACTTGTCAAATATTTCAACATTATTAACATGTAGTGGACTTCCTGCCATCTAGGGGAGGGGAGGGGACTGAGGGTAAAATTTGTAATGGAAAGCTTTGTAAAGATCAATGTTGGGGAACTACCCATACATATGTTATACAAATAAAAAGCTTTAATAAAATAAAAAGTCAATGTTGAAAATTTACCCATAAATATGTTTTGCAAATAAAAAGCTTTAATAAAAAATAAAATTAAAAAAAAGAAATGAAGTTGCAATATTACTGCCATTCTGTCTTTGTAAAGGGAATTTTTCTGAGCAAGGATTATACTCTAAGGTAAAGCTTCAATCAATAAGGGAAGGCAAAAAAGTTGGGACTATTCTGAAAAATATGTCCTCACTACAGAACTTTCTCCACCAAATGAAAATACTCTTCTCACCCTGGAAAATCTCTCCCTGCATGCATCCTTCACACAATCTAAGTTCTCTTTACCCTGTGGCCTATTCCTCTTACTGTAGAATTCTCATATTTTAGGAGGTTCTCTTTATACTTAATCCTTTACTTTTTTCCTCCAGGTTTCATTCCTCACTCCAGGCTTCTTTCTTCAGTGCACCTTCATGTGGGGTATTTTCTACTCATTCCCTCCACTCTTTTAGCTTTCTTATATTTATTTTCTTCCCGGAATTATATATAAGATCCTTGAGAGCAATTACTGTCTATTTTTGTTTGTATTTGTATTCAAAGCAGTTACCAAGGCACCTTAACAAATAGTAAGCACTTAAATAAATGCTTGTTTACTTGTGGTTTTATTCAATTGAAAGCATATTTCAACATAATAACAGCAATAATGTGTGATGATCAACTGTGAAATACTTGATTCTTCCCAGTGGCTCAGCCATCTGAAGCAATCTCATTGGACTTTGGACAGAAAAGGCCATCTGCATGCAGAAAATGAACTAAGGAGACTGAATGTAAATGAACATATGCTATATTTTTTTCTCTCTCCCATGTTCTTTCCCTTTTGCTTTGATTTTTCTCTCCCAACAAGATTCATAAAGCAATATGTATTAAAATAAATAAATTTACTAGGAAAAAAGAAAGCATATTTCAAGAAATTCTAATTCAACCCTGATATTTCCATTCCAAATAATCTACTCATTTATCAAAATATGCATTTCTCTGCTGGATATTACCACTCTGACCACTCAGGATCCATGACACATGCCAAACACTCCAACACTCAACTGCAAATATCCTGAGCTGAAATTTAAACATTCTTTCCTCTCACCCTTGTAATATATTATTGCTAACCTCATAATGTCTTTTAAAAATACTTTATCAAGATCTGACCAAATTTAGAATTGGAATGACATAAAAGAAAAATTGGTATGAAATAAGATATTCATAGTTTAACTAATAGTTAAAAATGATTTACTTTGTCATAGAAGATGAAAGAAATAATGTTCATATGCTATATAACTTTTTTTTAGTTGTCTTTATCTTTCCTGTGTTGGTGTTTGTCATTATTTTTATTTGTGGTCAGCAACCTAAGGGAGAAGCTTTAATCTCTTTTTTTTCTTGACCTAGAAGGAAGCTATAGCATTGGAAAACTCTCAGCCTCTCAATCCCATTAAATCTCAAAGATCATCATCATACAATTTAAAAGGAGGAAGGAACTGCAGGAGGAGAAAAGAAAAGTATAATTATTAGCTTGGAATGTAAACTTATAACAGTCCTACCAAATATCACTATACCTGTGATCTATTATAGTCTCCAGTTATAACTTGCTTCATCCCCTGATTCTCGAGAGTTCTTGCAGAAGCAGATAGTGGCAAAATCCTAATGTTGTCATTTGTTAATTTGTCAAAGGGTTCTTTTCTTATCATTACTGGCAAAAAGGAATGTATAGAAAAACAAGATCCTCAGTTTCATTACTGAGATTAGTGAGAAGTTCCAAGAGGTGGGAGAATATCAGGGACTGTCAAACAAAGAGAAAATATTTTCTAGAGATAAGTTTGAAATAATGGGAAAGTAGAGTATGACAGTTATTGCATTTCAGTTATGTAATTAGTAAATACTTTTCATTGACCAAACGATTCCCTCCTTACCTTTATTTTTCAGCATAACAAATAATAATAAAAAATAATACCACATAGTCTTCTCAATCTAGGAGAAACAAAACAAAACACATTGACTTAGAGAAACGTGGTAAGAGAATTGAACTTGAGTTAATTCTGGAACTGCCAATTATTATGTATGTCCACTACTTGTGCTAAAGAGAGCATCAAAATGGGAAAAGGACTAAAATATGCAATAATGTTTGTAGCTGTCCTTTTTGTAGTGGCAAGGTCCTGGAAACTGAGTGGATGCCCATCAATTGGAGAATATATGAATAAGTTATGGTATATTAATGCTATGGAATATTGTTTCATAAGAAATGATCAGCAGGAGGATTTCAGTGTGGCCTGGAAAGACTTACATAAACTGATGCCAAGTGAAATTAGTAGAAATAGGAGATCATTGTACATGGCAACAAGAAAATTTCAAATTCTCATAAATGTGGTTTTTTACATATGTCAATTTCAATGGTCTTCTGATGAAGAGAGATATCTGAACCCACAAAGAAGACTGTGGGGACTGAGGGTGAATCACAGCATAGTATTTTAACTTTTTTGTTGCTGTTCGCTTCCATTTTGTTTTCTTTCTCTCTTCTTATTTTCTTTTTGATCTGATTTTTTCTTGTGCAGCAAGATAATTGTGTAAATATGTTTACAAGAATTGCACTTGTTCAACATATATTCTATTACTTTTCATATAGGAGAGGGCAGGAAAGGGAGGAAAAAATGTAACACAAGGTTTTGCAAGGATGAATGATGAAAATATCTATGTATATGATTTGATGATAAAAAGCTCTAATAAAAATAACAAAATAGCAACAAAAAAGAATTCAGTGATAGAGGAATGAAAGGATTACAAGCAATAATGAAAGCTTAATTGAGGTTTAAGAATATCTAACATTTCAAGAATAAATAGTTATCAATATAATTTCAACATATGTGCTAGGTTCTGGTTATAGCAATATAAATGAAATGTCCTTGACTGAAGAGATTTGTAATCTGTTGGAAGAAATATAAATATTGGGAAGTAAAATTTAATATTGTATGCTGGCTCATGGAGATACAAACTTTCTACAAAATTAATGTCAGAAAAATTTAAAAAGCAAAGTTTACTTTTGCTATAAGGGTTTATTGTTTCCATTATGAAGGAAGTAGAATTGTAACTGAACTTTGAAGGCATAGAGGGATTTTTCTAGTGTTTGTTATAAAGAGAGTGCATTCTAGTCATGAATGGGCATTATAACTGAATCTTAAAATATTATGAATTGAAAAGTACCTTATGTATCATCTAGTTCTGTCAATAATTATATCCCAATATCTCCTGCTGAAGTTGTTTTTATTTAAATTTCACATGAAAGATTTTACAAAGTTTATTTTTCATTATTTTTTTTCTTACTAGATTTTTGGTAATTCCTAAGAATATCAAACTCTTTTTTTCCATCTTGCTCTATCATTCAATATGCTAGCTATTGCGGACAGGTTAACATTGTATGCAAATTAGAAATCTAGTCCTTCAGACATACAAAGATAGTTAGATTTACATTAGACCTTCTTCCCATTAGTAATACATATTATGAATTCTCTAAAAAAAGTTATTGAAAGGAAGGAACACAACATTCTGCTCCATGTAGGTGGCACTTAATAAATACTGCTTAATGTTATTTTTGTGCTCCAATTATGGCTGCTCAGAGTTCTCTGGATATTAAAACTTTCTGAATATGGCATTTGCGATACTATATTTGATGAATACGTGTCACAGTGAATAGAGTGCTGCACTTGAAATTGAGGAAAATTCATCTTTGGGAGTTCAAATTTTTTCTCAGATACTGACTTTGTGACTCTGGAAAAAATCATTTAACTCTGTTTAACTCAATCTTAACATATATAAAATGATTTAGAGATGGAAATGGCTAACCATTACAGTATCTCTACCACAAAAAAAAAAAAAAAAACCTAAATAA
>JAJPUD010019704.1:0-14583 GCA_023553655.1 Myrmecobius fasciatus | reverse complement strand
TTGCTATGATGCTATGCTGTTTCTATCCAAGACATTGATACATAACACAATGTCAAGGATAGATGACTGACCACTCCTATAATGATTTTTAAGACTCTCTTTATTTCTGCCCTTTGAATCTGTAGTCTAGAGTATATTCTGAAGTTTAAGGTCCAAAGAGAATTTTCTATTTAAAATACTATAATTACTTATACACACATACATACTTAACTACCAAAATATCTATCTGTCTGTCATTTTGCCTGTCCATCTATGTATCCATGCATATTTGCATGCATATTTATGTGTGAATTTTTTAAAGATCAGGCTTACAATTTTATTGAGACAAAGAATTCTCAATGAGGATATTCCCTCTACCAATAAACTCAGGAACTTTTTGAAAACTTGCAAAGTTACTTAGGGAAGTAAACAATTATGTGATTTGCCCAGAAGTATACATTCATTGTGAATTAGAGGCAAGGCTTAAAATCAAATTACCTTTACTCTTTTTCTATCTGCTCTATATACTATGTCTCTGAAACTGTATTTACTTAATTGTAGATTCCTTAAATGTGATATATTTATATGTGTATTATCCTCTCAAAAGTAAATATTTTTCTTAGGAAAACAATATGAATCAGATAAAAATGGAATTTTAATTCTTGTTGATTGTTAAATATTCAACATTCTAGAAATTTCATTTCCTTAATAAATTTTGGGAAAAAATTATCTCTTTCTTTCTCTCTTGATACACACACATATACATATATATATATGATTATACATGTAAATGATATATATTCATATACATGTACATATATACTTATATTTTCAGGGATTATACTAAGATTCTTCTTTTCTTCTTAAAAAAATGTCTTATTTCTAGGAAAAAAAATTTAAAAAAAAAAACATAATTGCCATTTCAGACATTTTAAATTGCCCAGCACAATCTGAGAAATCAACTGTAATTTAGTTCCAATATTATTTAAAATTTTTCCCCTTCACTTTCTCTAAATTCAAGAAAACTTATATTATGTGATAGGACACCCATTCAATGTACCAGCTCCCACTTCTTTTCTTTTTTCTTTTTTTTTTTGAGATAGAAGTACATGGTGTGAGGTATTCTGTTGTTAAGTCACTCTTAAAGTGACAGACAAAATTAAATTAATTAATGTAAGTGAAGCCTAAAGTAGCTGTCAAGTTTACACCTTATAGTTATTTCTTCCAAACTGTTATTATTAATTTCTTTTATTTAAAGCCATGCTTGGCTTACTCTCTGGAGCTTTAACATCCTGTCATTTATCTCTGCTCAAAGGAGGATAACCTCTACTTCTATAAAAACTGATTATGAACTTCTTCGATGTGTGATATTTCCCCAACAAAGAAAATTACACTATCGGGAAATCAATTTGCAGTTGATGTTGAAGGGCACCTTATTTATACAGTTTTCTTACACTTAAACATTAGGGTGTTGTATTTTTTTTTCTTGAAATTAGAAAATATTGTTAAAAAGTGAAAACTGTGAAATATTCTTGGACAATGATTTTTTTTGGGTATATACTTTTGATGCTATTAAACATAATTAAGTAATCAACTTTATGTTTAAAAACAAAAAAATATGAAATTCCTGTATTAAATATATTATCAGAATCTAAAAAATATAATTAAATTTAAAATATCTTGCTAAAGAACTATTCAACTGCTTGATAATCCTCTAGAGTCATATTAAAATTTATAAAATTGGATGTCCAGATATGATCATGCAGAATTATCCATTCAGGAGATAATTTCTCCTGAATAAGTCATTTAGCATTCTGGAACTAAGGAAACAAATTACCATAAAGAGTGAATTCAATGAATCATTGACTTTGAAGTCTAGAAGCAATTTTGTATATAATATACTCTAATCTGTCCTCATTTTGAAATGACAAAATTGATGTCCAGAAAGTTGAATTGACTTGCCCAAAGTCATATATAGGTAATGTTAAAATTTCAGTGAAAACTCAGGATATTTCCTTACTCTTGGTTGATTTATTAACAAGATACATTGTTTTCTGATACTAATAGTAATTTTTTTTTTCTAAAATCAATTAATTTACCGCATTTAAGAAAGAATGGGAAACAATTTGTCATAGAAAAAAATAACTTTCTTCATACAAAATAAATTGAATATTTACTAATATATGTTTAAATTTATCATCAAAAATTTTAAGAGAAGTTCTGGGTGCGGAGCCAAAAGGGCAGAGTGAAACTAGGAAAGTGCAGAAGCTTTCCCAGTTTCCCTTGAAAATTCCATGATTGAAGGCTCTTAAAAATGTCTGACAAAATGAAGCCACTCTCTAGTTCAAGATAAATTAGGTTCAAGAAAGGTCACTCTCAATGGAGTGAGAGGGGTGTTAAACCCAGTTCAAATTATGTACTAGAAAGTCAACAAGGTCTTAATCAAAGCAGATTAGCAAATGAGTCTCTTGGTCCTGGCTCAGTAGTAGAGAAGACCAGTGTGGTGTCTCAAGTTTCAGCACCAGAGACAAATTGCAAGCCCAAGAAACCATGTTGTTACCTGGAGAGAGCAGGTAGGGTCTGAGCTGTGAGTAAAATACCGAGCACGAGGCTCTCTGTTTTTAAAGCTAAGACTAAGAACTACATAAGATACTTAGGAAAACTTCTCTTGTACCATAAGAGCAGAGCTTGGGGGAGAAAGGGAGGGAAAGAGTAACACACAGAGAGAAACACAGAGAGAAACAAAGAAAGTGAGCAAGAAACAGAAAAGAACCTTAATCATAGAAAGCTGGTATACTGACAGGGAAGACCAAAACACTAACCCAGAAGAAAATAAGATGCCCACATGAGAAATCTCAAATGTTGATATGAATTGATTTCAAGCCCAGAAAGACTTTCTTGGAAGTGCTAATAAAGGTGTTTAAAAGGCAAATAAGAGAGGCAGTAGAAAAATTGAGAGAATTAAAATGAAGTATGCAAGAGAAAATAAGCAGCATGAAGAAAGGACAATTGACTAAATGCAAAAGAAAATTCAGTAAGTAAATTTCTTTTAAAAAGAACAGAATTGGACAAATCTGAACAAGAAAAAAGTACACTGAAGAAACTCTTTGAAAAGTAGAATCAATGAAATGTTGAAAAAAAGATACAAAAGCCAACTGAAGAAAATCATACCTTAAAAATTAGAATCATCAAGAATCAGTCCAAAGAATGAAAAAGTGGAAGAAAATGTCACATACATCATTGGAATAACAGCTAATAAACCAGTACATAATAATAGCTAATAATAGATACAGGAGAGACAATATAAAAATATAGGTCTATCTGAATTCCACAACCAAAAAAAAAGCCTGGATAGCATTCTTCTAAAGATTATCAAGTAAAACTGACTTGATATAATAGAAAAATAGTCATTAAAAGAATTCATCAATCATCTTAGGAAAGTGATCTAATATGGAAAACCCAAAAAAGTTACTGCAAAATTCCAGAAGTATAATCTCAAGAGAAAAATACTACAAGCTTCCTGACAGAAACATTCAAGTCAATCAATTCAAGTCAAACAATTCAAGTCAAGGAGTCAATCTGGCAGCTTCTACAATATAGGATCATAAGGCCTGGAACACCATATTCTGGAAGGCAAAGAACATGGGATTATGAACATGAATTACCTATCCAGAGAGATTGGGCATCATTTTTCAAATAAGGAACTTTAAATCATTAACATTGTAAAAACTATAACTAAAAAAGAAATGTTGACCTTCAACATGAGATTCAAGAGAATTATAGAAAAGTAAACAGGAAAGAAAAAATAACATTATTTAAATGTTAAATTGTTTGCATCCCTAAGTGGGAAAATGATATTTATAACTCTTGAGAACTGTATCTTTTATTAGAGCAGTTAAATGGGTCATAAATAAACAGAGTTTGTGGGCATAAGATGAATCTCATGTGATTATATTAAAATAAAAAGACATTAAGTGGTGAGAAAAGATTGAACTGGGAAGATAAGAAAGGGAAGTAAAATGGAATACATTAGATCACATGAAGTGGCACTAAAATCCTATTGCATTTGAGGTAAAGAAGGGAGGGGAAGGAGCACTGTTGAAGTTTAATCTTATCAGCTTTGGTTCAAAGAGTGAAAAACATATTCAGTTACTTGGGTATAGGACATTTATTTTACCCTACAAGGAAGTAGAAGGAAAAAGTGTAAAGAAAAGAGATAGAATGGATAGAAGGGAGAACAGAAACTCTAGTAGAAAGGGGTAAGAGAAGAGAGGAGAGTTGATATAAGGGAAGGCAAATAAGGGCAGTATGGGCCATAAACATAATACTTCTAAAAAGGGACAGGGTAGAAAGTGAGGGGGGGGAAGTAAAATGGAAGGAAATATAGAGTCGATAATCATAACTGTGAATGTGAGTGGTATGAACTCTTTCGTAAAACAGTAGCAAATAGGTGAATGAATAAAAAAACAGAATCTTACAACATATTCTTTACAATAAACATATTTCAACCAGAGAAACGGGGGTGGAGCCAAATCTTCAAGTGAGCTTCAACATCAGATCAGAACTCCAGGAAATGCCTGTCTCATTCACAGGGACATGGCACAGCACGGGCTCAGGACAGGGAGGCTCAGGGCAGAAAAGAACCAGAAGAGGAAAGGGATTGTAGTGGAGGCTCTTCACCAAAATGCAGGAGCAAAGGCTACTCTGTCCTGTTTCAGAAGCCAGGACATAAGCAGATTAGCTATACGATCTCCAACACAACTACAGAAAACAAAAATTGTTTTGTTTTATATAACAAGCAAGACTTGGTCATGCGCACTCAGCATGAAAGGAAATAATAAAAAAAAGTGCAAATGAAGTTGGCCTAACTACACCAGACTTAAACTATATTATAAAGCAGTGATCATAAAAACCATTTGTTACTAAGAAATAGAATAGTTGAGCAGTGGCATAAATTTGACTCACAAGACACAGTAGTCAATGAATAGTGTTTGATAAACCCAAAGACTCCAACTTCTGGGATAAGAACTCACTAACTGACAAAAATTGCTGGGGAAAATGGAAAATAGTAAGGGAGAAACTTATTTAAAAAATTAAGTGATTCAGGACAAGCCATCTGGAAACAAAAAGAGGACTGTGGGAATTACATGTGAATCACAATATAGTATTTTCACTTTTTATGTTGTTGCTTGCTTTTTTCCTTTGTCATTTCCTCCTTTTTAACTTGATTTTTGTGTGTGTGTGCAGCATGATAAATGTGGAAATATATAGAGAAGAATTACACATGCTGAATATTAAACAAAAGAAACAGATAGATATAGTGTAAAGCTAAAAGGCTAGAGCAGAAGTTATTATGCTTCAATTGAAGCAAAAAAGGAAGCAGTACAATTTTAACCTTAGAAACAACTTGCTAAGATTGGCTAAGATGATAGGAAAAGATAATGAGAAATGTTGAAGGGGATGTGGGAATGCTGGGACGCTGATGCATTGTTGGTGGAATTGTGAACATATCCAGCCATTCTGGAGAGCAGTTTGGAGCTATGCTCAAAAAGTTATCAAACTGTGCATACCCTTTGACCCAGGAGTGTTTCTATTGGGCATATATCCCAAAGAAATCTTAAAGGAGGGAAAGGGACCCACATGTGCAAGAATGTTTGTGGCAACCCTTTTTGTAGTGGCTAGAAACTGGAAACTGAATGAATGCCCATCAATTGGAGAGTGGCTGAATAAATTATGGTATATGAATGTTATGGAATATTATTGTTCTGTAAGAAACGACCAGCAGGATGATTTCAGAGAGGCCTGGAGAGACTTGCATTAGCTGATGCTGAGTGAAGTGAGCAGAACCAGGAGATCATTATACATGGCAACAACAGTATGACATGATGATCAATTCTGATGGACATAGCTCTCTTGAACAATGAAATGTTTCAGATCAGTTCCAATTGTTCAGTGAAGGTCATATACACCCAGAGAGAGGGATGTGAAATGTGGACTACAACATAACATTTTCATGATCTCTATTGATATTTGCTTGCATTGTGTTTCCTTTCTCTGATTTTTTTTCTTATAGATACGATTTTTCTTGCACAACAATGATAAGTTTGGAAATATGTATACATGTGTTCGATTTGTCAAGTATTTTAACATAATTGACATGTAGTGGATTTCCTGCCATCTAGGGGAGGAATGGGGAGTAGAGGGGGAAAATTTGTATTAGAAAGCTTTGTAAGGGGTAATGTTGAAGAATTACCCATACATGTGTTTTGCAAATAAAAAGTTTTAATAAAAAAAAGAAAAAAGAAACAACTTGCTAAAGGGTACCATAGATATTGAAGTCTTACAATATATTTGGACCAGAATTGAGTTAATCATAAAATTCAAAATAATTATTTTCTAGCCTACTTAGGTAGAGCTATTGCAATGGAAACAAAGTCATATCTATATAAATATTCAGAAAGAGTAAAAAATGGACTAACTAAATTCTGGAAGTTACCAGTCTCAATATTGGGATTTGCCTATATTTAGAATGTGCAAAGCCTAATTATGTTTACTAAAAGTAGATCCAGTTTTATACCTTGAAGACAAAATGAAATGACTCTAAAATGGGAAGGAAACATTATGAACAGCCTAAGCAATGAACAGCTGTTTGCTCCCAAGTCACAAAGTCTGCAGGGAAACATTAATGGAAAGTCACAACAAATTGCTATCCCTCTTCCCCAAAGAGTTTTGACTTGACAATACCACCTGTATTTAGATTTTAACAGAACAACTTCTTCCTGTTTTTGTTGTTGTTTTTTGTTTTTTACAAGATACAGTTTTGAAAAAAAAGATACAGTTTTGGACTTCTCTCCAATTTATTCTATTTAAATTTTATGGCATGCCTTATTTCAAATGTAGACTTTCTTCCCCCACACCTTTATTTGACTTGTGATACGCATGCCATGTTTGACAGTAAAATGACTTTTGTCTTTACACAATTTTGTCTACATTATTTAAAACACCTACATCTCATTCTGAACTTGTTTAAATCTCAGGGAATAGAGAGCTTAAACATGTTTGATGTTTTTAATAGTAGGCAATTTCATTTTGTGAGTGGATAAAAGAACTTCTGAAAGATGCAAGAAATGAAGTTGAAATCCATCTGCATTAGAATTCAATAACCATGCCGTGTTAGCTCTAAAGGAATTATCAGAGTCAGGACTTTAACAAGAGTTACAAAAATGATATTAGCAACAAAATAATAGTGATACTACTAATAAATCATTTTTCTGAGACATTTCTGATATAAATTGATTTAATTGGAGAAAAGAGATAAATAAATAAGCATTGCAATTAGAAACATATTCAACATAATTTGGCTCTTTTGCTACAATATCAATCTCCCAAGAATATTTACAACATTTATTTTTCCACAGTCATCTCTGGTCTTAGATGTGTTTTCACATAAGTGAAGTTCATAACAGAAATTCATTCCTCATTGAAAAATTGAATTGAAAAGAATTATCTAAAAGATTAAAAATTCAATGAATATAATTTTTTTTAGATAAAAGCCAGTATGATTAGGTAATAAAGACTTGGCTAAAGAAACCAACTGAGACAGTTACTAGGGAAATTTGTTAAAGTTCTCTGCACCTCAATTTCCTGTTCTTTAAAATGAGGGAGTGGGCTCAATGATTGCTAGGCCCCTTTCCCTCACTATAAAGGATTTAAAAAAAAAAAACAACTTCTCAATTCAATCTAAAAGAATGTGCTCAGTTGAGAGAAAAATAAGTGGATATAAAAGAATGAATCCTGGGTGAAATATTACAAAAATCATAGAGAAATTTATTATCTAGCTATTATAAAGTTGTGTTTACATAAAAATTTCAAAGCTCTCCTTTACCTAAACTAACATCACTAATGTCAATCCTTTCAATAACTATATAACCTCTGTCTCATTGCACCAAACATGTGCAATGTATACTACACTACTTTCTCAAAGTATATAAAAATATATTCATTGTTTTAACATTGATTTAGAAAGCAATAGAACCTACTTTTTTGGAAATTGTAAGTAATCATTGAATGGTACATGCTTAAGTTTATTTTCTCCCCCCCAAAAAATCCATTATATCTCTCTGGGAAAAAAATCTATCAAGTCTGTGAGATTCAAAAATGCCTCATAGAAAATTCAGCTTTTATAAAATATTAAAATATACAAAACAGAAAATATATCACATTCATTTTTCAAAAGACATGTATATCATTTTTCCAAAAAAAATCCACAATTGTATATAATCACATTTTGTTAATGAGACAATTTATAATGAAAAGCCACATTGGAATTCAGATTGAAACAACTGTGAACTATTTATGTGGCATTGTAAAATAAGAAATGTTTTTAAATGCATATTAATATAAAATGAAAATATTAAATTAGAACAAAGAAAAAAATAAAGCAATAAATGCATCTTGATGAAATAATTTTATTTTAAATGTTGCTACTTAAGGTCTAAAAGGAATGTTAGAAACTTACACATGATGAAAAATAAAAAGAATCACATTTACTGAAACTATCACAGACATTTCACTGGTTTTAGACATATTGCAATATGTACAAAATTACTGTTATCTATAAGAAAGTGATAACTTATTAGAATTTACAGGTTATTCTGAGATTATTATCTTTAGTGTAAAGACCATAATAATATACATGTAAAAGGAAATAGGGAAATAGAAGTATAGGAATATTATTAAAAATTTAGGGGAAAAGTTAAGAAAAAATAAAATAAGACTTTATTAAAGTTATTAATTTACCTGTGTAAGTACAGATTTATTCTAATAAATTGAAGTTTTTTTTTTTTCTACTTAATCTAGTTGTCCTTGAATTCACATTTTTGACATAAGTGATATGCAACCTTTATTTCTAAATTAAATAGCAACTTAATCATTGAGAAACTGTTGCTAATAATTTAAATACTGAAGAATCAGAGATCCATAAAAGGACTGAAGAAGGGGACATGCTTGGATTTTCATGAAAGAAAAGAAGCAAAATCTTCTAATTACTAGCTAGTGAGCTTGATTTCAATTCCTTGGGAAAATAGTCAGTTTATTAAAGTTATAGGTTATGAACACTTATCAAAGGAAATAAGTTCAAGAAATTAGCTAGGCTTTTTCGAGAAAATATTGTGGATGGCTTGAGGAAAGAATCATCTGTAGATCTTCCCAAATTCCCTCTCAACAACTAGAAAAGTTGCTCAGTATTGACCTAACAAGGAAGCAGCTTACCAGGCTGGAAGAATAGGTGTATCTCACTGAGGTAGGAGGACAGCAACCTACACTGTCAGGAGCATCAACCAGCCTCACAGCAGAAGGCCTGCAGAAAGGCTTCAATCTTGGGAGAATAATGTAGGCCCCACACTCCTGCTAGGCAGTACAGCTCAACAAGGCCTTACTCCAAAGACTATATTCTCATTACAAACCACCTATGAGGGCTTGACCCCATTGCTGACTATCCCTGACTCAAGTCTACACAAAGTGAGTTCTGGTTCCTGGAGTCACCAGCAGAGACCTTGCTTCCATTTTAACACAGTAGCAAGGACACACACTTGGAGTCAATCAAGAACTAAAACATAATTTATTTGTTCAGCATAGTCACTAGTATAGCTTAGTGGATAGAGATGCAAGGAGATCAGTGTTCACGTTTCACTTCTGACACATTGGCTGTATGACCCTGCACAGTTCATTTACTCTAATAATACTTTTTTTTTAATTCTTAAGAGTCTACATTCTCAAAATGTGTGCAGGTTTATTGCATGATGCAGATTGCTCCAGTTTCCTCACTTCTAAAATAAGCTGGAAATAGAAGTGAAAAGACATTCTATAATCATTACCAAGAATACCCCAAATTAAGAATAGTCATACAGGACTGAACTAAGTAACTGACAATAGCAACAGCCAAAAATATGTACAGCCTTTGTTTTTAATTATGTGTAATAAATACTGTCATTTTGTCTTCTATAATCCCTTCTATGTCTTTTATTTATTTAGCAACTATTCTCTTAAGAAGTTATATGAGAAGAAATTATACAGAGTGAGAAAATGATCTAATTTCTGTTATTTTTTTTAACTCATGGAATCCTTACATAGTATATAAGCGGTAATAAATGTGTGTTTATGAGTGCATGTGTGTTATGTGAATACACTATGAAATTCAAGTAATAGACAAATAGTTATATATATTTAAAATGTGCCTTGTATATTAGATGTGTATTTAAAGGTAAACAAATATTATTTATTTTATATTTATTATATTAGTTTCATATATTTATACATAATATAATATATATTCGTATTTTTACATAACAAATATTTTATGCCAACATATAACATAGAAAAAAAAGAAAGGAAAAAAACTACAGGGGTTGAAGTATCTTTTTAAAAAAAATTCAGACAACAGAAAAAAGCCAGGAAAAAAAAAAAAAAAAACTACAAACAGGATAGTTTTAAAGAGATTAAACATATACACTTAAAAAGAGAAAAGAAATTTATTCAGGATAATGATATGCAGTTCCATGTACAACTACATTATTATCCCATTCATGGAAAAAGCCCAATAATTTTCTATTTATTAAGTTCTGGATAAAAATATATGTAATATAACAAAGAGTAGTGACAACTTTGAAGAAATTACTTTTCCCCAGTATAGCATGTGGGTACTCCCTCCAGCCTCAGTCCTCACCACTCAAACCAATGAGGCACTTTGAAATTTATAATCCACATTTCCCAGCCCTCTCAAAAACCACCATGGTTGCAGTAAGTCAAACTCCACCCAACCCCCACATTACACAATGCACATGAAAATATCTGATCACTTTTGCAATGGAACAGTCTATACATACAAAAGAAGAAAGAAGGATTTATACTCTATAATAACATATTATGAGAACCATTTCATAAGTGATGGAAAAGAGTTTAAAAATGTAAATACAAAAATTTATATTAAAAAAGGAAAAACAATTTTTTCTAATATTTATTTAAGAATAGAAAAGAAATAACAGCAACAGCATTCCTCTTCATACTAGTATGCTACAGAACCTTATCCAGAGCTACTCAGGCTCAGTGTCACAATGTTTGTTTTGCCATCCATCTTATCTTAATCATTTTATTGACTTTCCCTTTTCAAATGATTTAAGCATTGAAATTCAATTTTGGGTTAAAAGACAAATTCTCATTAAAATGTGGAAACAGAGACACTATTGTAGTTTAGGATGAATTCATTATAGATCTTTATTGAATTCACAATTTTTATGCCAAGCACTTTTCTAAAATGAAAAGTGGATAATGAGCAAGTCACTACATGTTTTTGCTGTTTAGTTTTATTTTTTTTCATTTATTTTGGAAAGAAACTTTGGGATTAAAAAGTTCAATTGTTTCAAAGAATATATACATGGCATTTTTAAAGTTTTATTTTTCATAGGAGGCGAGCCAAGTTGTAGGAGAACAGACATAATTTTCTCTGACCTCCCTCTGACCTTCCTTCAAAGCAGCAGTAGATTAAGCCTCTAAACTGGTTTTGAAGTGAAAGAACCCAAAATATTTGGAATATAACACATTTCCAGAGGAAGATACCTTGGAAGAATTCCAAAACAGGTCTGTTCAAAATGGGCGGGGAGATAGTTTGCCAAACCCAGACAGCAGCACAGGGAAACCTGAGCAAGGAGCTGGGGCAGGAAACCAGAGCATTGCACTGTCAAAAAACCAGGGAATCTTCTGTGAGTCCCCTTAGACTACTCTATCCTGATTGAAAGAAGGTGGTTTGTCAGATTTGCTGCAAAAACCAAATTGTGAACCATTGAGCCCTGTAGGAATGAGGGACTTGGCCATGATGACCCTATCTTGGAAGTGAAACAGCGAAACTGCACCAATGCAAAGTAAAACAGCTGTTACTCCTTTGCCTTAAGAGCAGACCTCAACACTTATAAAATGAGCAAAAAACCCAAAAAGAACTCTCATCATAGAAAATAGATTTTATGGAGAGAACAGATCTTAAATCCTGAGGTTCCTAAAGGCAAATCAACTCCAGATGAAGCTCTAAAAGGAGATATGAACTGGTCCCCATCTCATGAGGCTTTCTTGGAAGACTTCAAAAAGGATCTTTAAAGAGAGCTAAAAGAAAAATGGGAAAATAATGAGATCTTTGCAAGAAGATATGAAAAATGAAAAACAGAAATTGTCTGAAGGAAACTCCTTAAAAATAGATTTGGTGAATTGGGAAAGCATAAAACTTCTTACAAAATAAATTTGAAAATGATTACAATTTGTTGAAAAACAGGACTTGTGAAATGGAAAAAAATACAATGATCAAAATAATTCATTTGGCCAAATTTAATAAAGGAATTAAAAAAGGTAACTTAAGAAAATAATACACTAAAAATCAGAACTGAACAAATTGAAATGAATGACTCAATAAGACTTCAAGAATCAGCCAAACAAAACCAAAAAAAAAAAAAAAGAAAAAGAAAAAAGAAAAAAATAGAAGAAAATATGAAAGACTTCCCAGGAAAAACAACTGAAATGGAAAATAGATCTAAGATGGATAATCTAAGGATTATTGGACATGGTGAAAGTATGATAAGAAAAAAAGACCCTAGACATTATCTTTAAAAAAATCATGAAGGAAAAACTGTCCTGATGTCCTAGAATCAGAAGGTAAAATAGCCATTGAAAGAATTCACTGATCACCTTCACCTGAAAGAGACCCCTCCACCTGAAAGAGAACACTCCAAGGAATACTGTGGCTAAATTTCAGAACTATCAGGGGAAGGGAAAAAATATTGCCAGCAGCCAGAAAGAAACAAGTTAAATACTAAGGAGCTACAATCAGTATTTACCCGGATTTTGCATCTTCCACATTAAAGAATTGAAGGTTCTGAAATCTGATATTCCCAAAAGGCAAAGGAACTTGTATAACAGCCAAGAATAAGCTACCCATGCTAAAATGACTATTACCTTTCAAGGAAGAATATGGTCATTCAATGACACTGGTTAATTTAATCTATTTCTGATGAAAAGACCAGAGCTAAACAAAAAATTTTATCTCCAAACACAAAATTCAAGAGAAGCATAAAATGGCAAAAAGGAAAGAAATCTTGAGAACTCCATTTCTGTTATGAGTAGTATGGACATAATATCATTTTGTTATGAGATAATGAAAAAGAAACTA
Source organism: Myrmecobius fasciatus (assembly GCA_023553655.1). Classification (NCBI taxonomy): domain Eukaryota; kingdom Metazoa; phylum Chordata; class Mammalia; order Dasyuromorphia; family Myrmecobiidae; genus Myrmecobius; species Myrmecobius fasciatus. Next base: position 1,397 of record JAJPUD010019704.1, on the reverse strand, counting down.
GAGATGGAAAGGAGATTGTACTGGAAAAAGAGGAAACAAGGTAAAATGGGGAATTACATCACACTCAGAGGCAAAGACCTATTGTAATTGAGCAAAAGAAGAAAGAAGGATGAGCATTTTGTGAATCTTGCTCTCATCAGATTTGGCTCAAAGAGACAATATCAAACATATTTGGTTTCACAGAGAAACGTGTCTCACCTTATATAGGAACCTTAGAGTGGAAAAGATAAAAGAATAGAGGTAGGTTAATAGAAGGAAAACAGAAGTATTAGGGGAAAAGTGTAAGAAAGAGGAAGGGGCTATAAAGAGAGAGGGCTCTTTGAGGGAGGTGATGCTCAGAAGTAAAATACTGGTGGAAAAAGGAAGGGGAGAAAGAAGGAAGAAAGCATGACTTAGGGTAAATAACATGATATGGAATAAAGAATTAGTTATTTTAACTGTGAATATTAATGGGATGAACACTCCCATAAAATGGAAATGGATTAAAAATCTGGACTGGATTAAAAGCTAGACTCCTACAATATGTTGTTTACAAGAAACACATACAACATAGAGAGTTAAACATAGAGTGAAGGTAAAGGGTAGGAGCAGAATTTATTATGCTTCAGGTGAAGTAAAAAAAAAAAAAGGGGGGATAGCAATCCTGATATCAGGTCAAATAAAAGCAAAGGTAGATTGAATTAAAAGAGATAAGCAAGGAAACTATAACTTGCTAAAGGGTACCATAGATAATAAAACAATATCAATACTAAACATATATGTACCAAGTGTTATAGCATCTAAATTGCTAGAGTAGAAGTTAACAGAGCTGCCAGAAGACCTAGACAGCAAAACTATACTAGTGGGGAATATCAAACTTGCTTTCTCAGAACAAGATAAATTTAACCACAAAATAAATAAGAAAATAGTTAAGGAGGTAAATAGCATGTTAGAAAATTTGGGTATGATAGATCTTTAGAGAAAATTGAATGGAGACAGAGAAGGGTACAAAATTTTCTTGGCAGTACATGGAACATATTCATGAATTGACCATGTATATGAGAATAAAAACCCCAAGTCAAATACAGAAAGGCAGAAATAGTGAATGAATTTTTTCAGATCATGACACAATAAAAATCATGTACAATAAAAGGCCAGGAGAAAATAGACCAAAAGCTCATTGGAAACTGAATAATTGTTTTTTTTTTCCTAAAAATAAATTTGTAATACAATGAATCACTGACATAATTGATAACTTCATCCAAAAGAATCACAATAATGACACAATATAAAAAAATGTGGATACAGCTAAAATGGTTATTAGAAAAAATTTTATATATCTAGATCTTTTATGCAAGATATACTTGCATGAAAGAGAGAGAGAGAGAGAGAGAGAGAGAGAGAGAGAGAGAGAGAGA
>JAJPUD010019703.1:0-26051 GCA_023553655.1 Myrmecobius fasciatus | reverse complement strand
CAATAGTGACTTGGAGCACCTTTTCATGTGACCAGAAATAGTGAGAACCTCTATTTTCTTGATATTAATTGTCAGTTTAAAATGAACACAAATATCATCAATGCATACTCTACTGCTTCTCAGTCTTAGAGGCTGCATTGAGTTCACAATTATCTGTGACCAGAAAAGTGTACACAAGATCTCCCTCCACTTTAGTTTTAATTTATAACTTTTTCAGGTTAAATAATTTACTGTCAAGATAGCAGCTAAGCTCAATGCCATTTTTATTCTCATTGAAGGAATATTACAACACCTCTGAAAACATCATCCTGAAAAACATGGATGCAAATACAAGGCCCTTCTTCACTCCATTGATGACTGGGGAAGTGCAAGACCATCATCCATTATCTGAAATCTGGGCAAAAAACATCACCAGGAAACTAAAACATTATTGTGTAAGATCTTTTTTGATTTCTCCAGTGATTAATAATAACCTTACTTTTTTCTTTACTTTGAACAAATTTTCCATTTTCCATTTACTTATTTCTGTTATTTTATACCCAGAAATGTGGGTGTTTTTTAGCCCCTTCTATCCTTGAAATCCTAGATCTTAACACCTTGACTATCTTGCAATAAGTGTTTAAGAAATGTTTACTGAATTAAATGAATTTTCAGCACAACATCCACAGTCAAGGTTAAGTAAAATTTGGCTATTTATGATCAATGACCCAAAGATAGGCTATAGTGGAGAAGTTGCTAGTATGCTAAAATGAGTTTGGGATTATCGGCATTACATTTATCTATCATTGTCACCCTCTCTTCCAATAGCTGAACAAAAAAAGAGTACAACCATCCCTTGCAATGCTATGCCATTTTGTAGTTAAATTCTCTTATTAATGGACCTTAATTACCAGTCAATGGTCTTTGTCCTGATCTGGACTTTGCACCTGGAGCAATTTATATGCAAGAAAGGCCCTTTTATAGAGAGTACAGAAATAATATTTCGGGTGTTAAGTGCGCATGAAGTGGCAAATGGAAATAAGCCAAATAAAAACTATAAAGTCATCATTAGAATGGTGAAGAAAAAAGTGCAAAATAATCTTTTTGTTTTATGTTGCCCATGCATATTACCGAGGTATATTTTCTAAGCATTCACTTGTTGCCACCTTACCTAAAATTGATTTTTAGTTTTACCTTTTGTATCTTTGAAAAGTGGGCTCTAAAAAGACCTTCATTGTGATCTCTGGGCAAAATTTTAGAAGAAGTTTGATCAAAGTAGATAGACAACACAGAAAAACAAATGGCTGAGAAACTGAATACATTGTGAAAATGCATGATTGCCCTGAGAGAAACAGAAATATTGAGCCTGCAATATTTTGTTCTTAGTGGATCTGTTTCCTCATTCAAAATATGGTGGATATGATGTAATGAATGAATGAATGAAAAAGATGACAGGTTATTATACTTCATGACTTCAGTGGACTCATCATCACATCATGTGTCTACTGTTTTTCAGTCATTTCAGGCATGCCTGATTCATTTGGCATTTGAATAAAGGAATAATTTGTCATTTCCTTCTCTTGCTCATTTTACATATTAGGAACTGAAGCAAACAGGATTTAAGTGAATTTCACAGTGTCATTTGACTCGTAAGTGTCTGAGGTTAGATTTGAACTCATGAAGATGTTTCCCTGTCTTCACATCTGGCACATTTTCCACTCCACCTACTCTCCTTCATGTGTGTGTATATGTGTATTTATACACATATATATGCACACACATATATTTATATACATACATCATACATACAAATGTGTATATGTGTATATATATATGTATATATACACTCTACTAACAAGTAAAATTCTTGAGGATGGTGACTATTTCAGTTCTGCCTTTATATCCTTAGATCCTAGTACAGTGCCTGGCCCTACTAAGCATTTTGTAAAGGCTTGCTGATGGATTTATTGTTTTCCCTATTTCAGTTAAGAACTAAATCTATCCACAGCTATTAATTCTATTCATTTCTTTTTTTATTATTAAAGCTTTTTATTTGTATAACATATGTATGGGTAGTTCCCCAATATTGATCTTTACAAAGCTTTCCATTACAAATTTTACCCCCAGTTCCCTCCCCTCCCCTAGATGGCAGGAAGTCCACTACATGTTAATAATGTTGAAATGCTTGAGAAGTTATGCAAGAAAAATCTTATCTACAAGAAAAAAAAAAGAATCAGAGAAAGGCAACACACCGCAAGCAAATGTCAATAGAAATCATGAAAATGTTACGTTGTGGTCCATATTTCATTTCCCTCTCTCTGGGTGTATATGGTTTTCTTCAGTGAACAGTTGGAACTGGTTTGAGACAATTCTTTGTTGCAGAGAGTCATGTCCATTAGAATTGATCATCATGTAATACTGTTGTTGCTGTGTATGATGATCTCCTGGTCAGCTCGTTTCACTCAGCATCAGTTCATGCAAGTCCCTCCAGGCCTCTCTGAAATCGTCCTGCTGATTGTTTCTTACAGAGCAATAATATTCCATAACATTCATATACCATCATTTATTCAGCCACTCTCCAATTGATGGGCATCTACTCAGTTTCCAGTTTCTAGCCACCACAAAAAGAGCTGCCACAAACATTCTTACACATGTGGGGCCCTTTCCTTTTATGATTTGTTTGGGATATAAGGCCAATAGAAACACTGCTGGGTCAAAGGGTATGCACAGTTTGATAACTTTTTGAGCATAGCTCCAAAGTGCTCTCCAGAATGGTTGGATCCATTCACAGCTCCACCAACAATGCATCAGAGTCCCAGTCTTCCCACATCCCTTCCAACATTTATCTTTATCTTTTCCTGTCATTTTAGCCAATCTGACAGGTGTGTAGTGGTACCTCAGAGTTGTCTTAATTTGAATTTCTCTGATCAATAGTGATTTGGAGCAACTTTTCATATGACTAGAGATGGTTTTAATTTCATCATCTGAAAATTGTCTGTTCATATCCCTTGACCACTTATCTATTGAAGAGTGGCTTGAATTCTTATATATATGAGACAATTCTCTATATATTTTAGAAATGAGGCCTTTATCAGAACCATTAAATGTAAAAATGATTTCCCAATTTGATGCTTCCCTCCTAATCTTGTCTGCATTTGTTTTGTTTGTACAGAAACTTTTTAACTTAATATAATCAAAATCATCCATCTGGTGTTCAATTAGGAGTTCCAGGTCTTCTTTGGACATAAATTTATTCCATCTCCACAGGTCTGAGAGATAAACTATATTACATTCCTCTAACTTGCTTACAAAGTTCCTCTTTATATCTAGATCATGACCCCATTTAGATCTTATCTTGGTATGTGGTGTTAGGTATGGGTCAAGCCCTAATTTCTTCCACACTAGTTTCCAATTTTCCCAGCAGTTTTTGCCAAATACTGAGTACTTATCCCAAAAGCTGGGGTCTTTGGGTTTATCAAACACTAAATTGTTAAGGTTATTGCCTAGATTGTCCTGATAACCTATCCTGTGCCACTGATCGACTGCTCTATTTCTTAGCCAGTACCAAACGGTTTTGATGACCGCTGCTTTATAATATAGTTTTAGATCTGGTACAGCAAGGCCACCTTCATCTGCCTTTTTTTTCATTAATCCCCTTGAAATCCTTGACCTTTTGTTCTTCCAAATTCCAATACTGCACAAAATATTTGAGAAAAAGGGACATAAGATATACTGCCAGATTCCTTCTATGAGGCCGACATGGTGCTGATAGCTAAACCAGGTAGGGTGAAAACAGAGAAAGAAAACTGTAGACCAATTTCCCTAATGAATATTGATCCAAAAATTTTAAATAAGATATTAGCAATGAGATTACAGAAAGTCATCCCCAGGATAGTACACTATGACCAAGTAGGATTTATACCAGGGATGCAGGGCTGGTTCAATATTAGGAAAACTATCAGCATAATTAATTATATTAATAACCAAACTAACAAAAACCATATGATTATCTCAATAGATGCAGAAAAAGCCTTTGATAAAATCCAACACCCTTTCCTATTAAAAACACTAGAGTATAGGAATAAATGGGCTTTTCCTTAAAATGATCAGTAGCATCTATTTAAAACCACCAGCAAGCATCATATGTAATGGAGACAAACTAAAACCATTCCCAATAAGATCAGGAGTGAAACAAGGCTGTCCACTGTCACCATTACTATTTAATATTGTATTAGAAATGTTAGCTTTAGCAATAAGAGAAGAAAAAGAGATAAAAGGAATCAGAGTAGGTAATGAAGAAACCAAATTATCACTCTTTGCAGATGACATGATGGTATACTTAGAGAATCCTAGATACTCAACTGAAAAAATACTAGAAACAATTCACAACTTTAGCAAAGTTGCAGGATTCAAAATTAATCCACATAAATCATCAGCATTTTTATATATTACCAACAAAGTTCAGCAGCAAGAGTTACAAAAAGAAATTCCATTCCAAATAGCAGATGATAGGATAAAATATTTGGGAATTTATCTCCCAAGGAAAAGTCAGAAACTATGCGAACTAAATTACAAAACACTTTCCACACAAATAAAACCAGACCTAATCAATTGGAAAAATATTAAGTGCTCATGGGTAGGCAGAGCGAACATAATAAAAATGACAATACTACCCAAACTAATCTACTTATTTAGTGCCATACCAATCAAACTCCCAAGAAATTATTTTTCAGATCTAGAAAAACTAGTAGCAAAGTTCATTTGGAAGAATTCTATTCATTTCTTGCCCATGGTCCCCACTGCTGGAAGCCTTCGTCTTAGTCTTTTTACATTTTATAGGTGTTAATGTAACACTGGAGGGATTGTCTCTTGGTTACACCTACCTCTTACTGCTTAACTGCCCCAAACCCTTTTCTGATCATTCACATCTTTAATAATGACCCTTATCAATCAGCAATCAATTAATAAGTATCTGCTATGGACCAATCACTGAGCTAGACAATAGCAATACAAAGATCAAAATGACAGCAAAAATCTACAAAGAGCTTACTCTCTATTGAGAAAGAAAAGAGTATAGATATAAGTGCATACAAAATAGATACTACAAGAAGAAAAGGTAATGGGGGTGCCAATAATTGGAGGCATCAAGAAAGAACTTATGTAGGAAATAGATTTGGGTTGAACTGTGAGGAAATTTAGAATACTTTTAATTATGTCACATCTTGTATATCTAGCATCTTGGGAAACTTATTGTAATTGACTTTTACTCCATATGTGTTTCTCCATTACCTATTGAGTCACTTTGAACTTCTGTGTTATAGGATGACCATGCAGTTTGATGAAGAAAATGTATTCTGTTTCATTTTAGTTTTCCTTTCAGGAAGCAGTTAGGGATGGTTAGAAGAATGGAACAAGTTCCCAAATTCTAGCCTATGATTTTGGTGTCTTATCTTATGTGAAATATTTTATAATATAAATCCCTCAATGTTTTCAACATTATATCACCAATCAACAATAATTTTTTTCAGTGTCTGCTTGGTTTGGTCTAGCCATTATTCCTGGCCTTATTTTACATAAAGTGTCTATTTCTTCATTTAATAGACACCTGGTACTTAACTATTGAATGTCATGTATGGCACAACTTCTCTAATGATGATAAAAATAATTCATGTTAGAAGTATGCCCAAATCCATTCCACTTTCTATTTATTGTTCTTCCATTTCCATACATAAATGTTCTTGGGATATTAGACATTAAGTTGATATCAGATTTTCTGTGTTATATTGACTTTCCCTACATTTTTGATGTTTTTTATAAAGTAGTGATACTTTTTATATTCCATCCTCTTTTTATGTAGTGTTTTACAAAAAAGTTCCTATTCTAAAAGTGTGGTCCTAGTCTTCTTAATTTATTAAAGTGATCAACTATTTGCTGATTATGATTTCTGAGCTGTTTTGGCCTCCTCATTTATGGCAACTAATTTGTATTAGTGAAAATTCTTTTAGAAAAAAAAATTGTAATCAAGATTAATATCTTCAAACTTTTATTGTTAGCATTTCTCTGTTAACGTCAAAGTTTGAAGTTCAATTACTATTCTTAGTCAGGTGAATCTTCTTGGTTTAAACCAAAGAAAATGCTGAACTTGAATTCATGTAAAATTTACTTTGTGTTCTAACATGAGCTTTTCATTATTATTTAACATTTTCTCAAGTATATTATACGTGCTTCTTTTTTCCCCAAATCATCCCTTATGGTAAGAAACTTCATAGCCTTGGGCAAGCCCCAATCATTCTGGATTACAATTTCCTACAAGGACATCATTGAACTACATAATCTGAATATTAGAATTCAGTCTAACTGGGAAGTCAAACATAACTCACCAAGGGCCCAGTTACTCAGAAAGACATGTAAATGACTTACACAAGATTATGTATTCTAGTATTTAGTGCACTTCATCTTTCATGGTCTTCAGGCATTACAGATTTGAATGAATGTGAATTTCTGACTACTTTTCCATTCCAGAATACAGTCAGACCCCACAAGTGCACAAAGAGCTAAGTCAGGCAGTCTATTTAGTATTCATTTTTTTTTCATTTTGCACATTGTGTAGTGAATAAATAATATTATCCTTCATTCCCACCTCCCCTGAACACTCACAGATATCATCTAGAGAACCAAACCTTACAGACATGAGATTTGTCAGCTGCTTCCCAAGGAACTCTTCCAAAGATTCAAAAGGGAAAAGTACTTTTCACTAAAGTGCTTGGAACTATTAAATACCTCCCCATCAGAAATTGTTATGGTTTTATGCATTAAAGTGATATTAAAGAAGGTGCATCATAAATGTTTTGCTGTATAGCCTAATAACCACTAGGCCCTTCTATCTGACATAGCTGAAGATTCCTATCTGTGCTCTCTTTGCCTTTTCAAATACAGTCCACTTGATTGGCTTACTTTTCTATTTGTTTCCCCAGAATGTTGCACAATGTCATTCATTTATTCATTCATAGATGATGAAGTGTTGGACTTGTAGTAGAAAGAACTTGGTTTAAAGCTCATTTTCAAAGCTGTGAAACAATAAATAAGAGGCTTAAACTCTCTGATTCTCCTTTTCCTGTTCACTAAAATGATGATAATTGTAGCATCTCTCTTCCAGGACTGCTATGAGGTTCACATAAACAATGAATATGAAACATCTTACAAATCTTAATGTCTATAAAAGCATTATTATTTGTTTTACTCAATAAATATTCTTAAAACTACTCTAATTTAATATTGAGGGGCAAAAGTGAGATAATAATTCCATATTAATGAAATGATAAACTTAGAAAAATTCTCTGGTGGCACAAATTCATTCAGGGAAATATGTTAATCCACTGCTTTTTATTCTTTAGACACAGGATGTCACAGGCTAACAGAGTCCAGCTGCTACCTCAGCTGGAGAGCAGATCTGTGTTAGGTCTAAAGCCCAGCTCTTGACAGAAATTTTTTTGGAGAAGGATCTTTGGGGAGAGGGCTGAGACAGAAATGTTTCGATTTCAGATTCAAAGCTGATAGCTAGAGGAATACTTATGGAATTGTGGGAGAACAAATGAGCAAAATAGTGAGGAAGAACTCAATGTTTCAATTGGTAGGAAAGAGAAAATTCCATAGGTCTGAGGTCCTTTGATATCTATTTAAAACATTACTCTGAACTGCTCAGTTTTGAAACTTATGGAGTTGTTATTTTTTTTTTCCCGGTTACTCAACTAGCATTGATTCCAAACAAAAATGACTAACACAAGAAATGTTTTATCATTGGAAACTCTCTTAAAATTACATAAAAGAAGTTTCTTAGCAGATCTAAGACCTAAAATCTGATGCACTTGATATTTTAGTTTTCTTATCACATTATTATTTATCATTTTGATTAAAAATCACTATAGATTAGAAAGCTTTGTTTTTTTTTTTTTTGTTCTGGTTTTGTGATTTCATTAATGAAATAACTTCCATTGTGGGAACCATTATTACAGAAGCAGATTAGCAACTAGTTTTATGGTTTGAGAGTGTTGCCTATTGGCATTGAATAGCAAAGTGATTCTCTCATGGTGCGTGGTTTGTATGTATCAGAGGCAAGATTTGTTCAAGTTATCCACATATTAAGGTTGGCTTTCAATTCATAATTCTATTCATAATATTAGATGATTTAATAGGCTTGTAAAAAGATTAGGTTGCCCCAGCTAAAGTTAGTGCTATGAATGTAAGAAATTTGCAAGTCTTTAAAAAGTGAGAATCATAATTTGACTTTTTTCAATAGGCAAATGTGTGATGAAAGTGAAATCAGTAATTTATATCGATTATTTTAGTCAAGGGCTACATATCTGCTCTACAAGAATACTGAAGTATTTATCAGACCCAAAAGTGATAAAGAAATTCAATGAGAAACAATGAGAGATGTAAGTAACATCTTTGATTAGAAAATTGCACAAAACATTGTTAGAAAGCCAAGGGCAAGAAGACTCAATTGCCCCAAACAAAACTGGAGCTTTTTAATATAACTGGAGACATATATGAGTAGCTAGAAATCTAAGTGTTGGGGGTGAGAGAATCAGACCAGAGGTTTCCCTGGTGAAGTTCTTGAATGGTCAGATCACCACAGACACTGGAAGGATAGGGGTGTAGAAAAGGGCAGCAATCATCTCTATGCAGTTCAGAATGGCACCAACCAGAACTGAGACCAAGACAGTTAAGGCTCAGAGATTCTGAGTAGCAAGAGCACCTTCAAGATCTGGCACTTTAAATCTCAAACATCAAGACAAATGAATTTTATTTGCTCTAAAGCCATTAGAAAGGGGAAAAGAAATCACATAAAGGAAAGAAAAGAGACAGGAGTAATTAGTTAAGAGAAGAAATGAAAGAACAGTTGAATATAGTTAAATTGGATCATGAACTGCTTTTTAAAAGACCAAGAAAATTAACTATTAACAAATTTAATTTTTTTAAAAGGATAGAGGACACTAATTGGGAAAATTAAAAATGAAGTAGGAACAATACTGACAAATACAGAAGAAATTAGGAATGTTATTAGGGAACATTACACACAGCTATAATCTAAAAACTTAGAAAACTTAAAGAAAAGTGATGATTAGGTACAAAATATAAATTATCCAAACTCACATAATAGGAAATTATTATTTTAAATTGAATAATTTTGGAAGAAGAAATAAGGAAAGTCATTAAAAATTGCTCCTTAAAAAAACACCTGCCCCAGATGGATTCACAGATGGATTCTTTTAAACTCACCAAGCACAAATTGTCCTGATCTTACTTAGATTATTCACAAATATACAGACATAAAAAACTCTTTTAATAAACTAAAAAAATCCATGTTGAAGGGAGGAGATTTTTTTTCTGTAAAATCTGAAACACAGAAACAAGTAGATAACTGAGAAGATATATCTGAGAGCAAAGAAATGGATGAAGCTGCAGGACATAGTGGTCATTCATTTATTATACAGCAATGATACTTAAAGCTTGAGAGATTAGCTGGACAAATTATGCATGTTTGTATGTAGACAGATAGAAAGATAGACAGAATGATTATTGTTCTTCATTCTTAAAAAGAATCAAAATGACATCACTCTATCAGAGTCAAGTTAGTGTGTCCAACTCTGGCTGATCAGACCAACATGAGTTTGGAAATCTCTGCCACAGGTCAGACACAAATAGTGGCCAGGAATATTTGGGGTGGACTCTCTAACTTTGGATATCCCACATTTCTTCCAAGATATTTCAATTCTGCTTTGCTCATGGAGTATAGCATCTTGTATGATGAGGGCATGTTGTGCTGGATGGTCTTGTGCCAGTGTCTCCCATGTCATACAATCAGTTCTAAAGTTCTAAGGAGAGACCTTGAGAGCCCTTTTATCACTTTTTCTGATTACTTTGTGAGACTTTCTTTGTGTTAGTCCTCCATAAAATAGTCTTTTTTCAAGTATACTTTTGGCATTTGAACAATTTGGCCAGTCCAATAGTGTTGTCCTCTCTTCAATAGAGTTGGAATATTTTACAGTTTAGTTCAAGAAAGGATGCCCATGTCTGCTATCTTATCCCACCAGATGATCTTCAGAATCTTCCTAAGACAATACAAATGGAAGAGATTCAGTTTCCTGGCATTTTATAGATTTCACAAGTACAAAACCATGAGGTCAGCAAAACAGTTCCATAGACCTTCAGTTTGGAGATCAGTCCAACACCTCTCCTTTCCCACAATTTCTTTCAAAGTCTCTCAAACACTGAGCCAGCTCTGGCAATGTGTGTGTCAACCTCATTATTAACATCCATGGAAAGTAGACTGCCAAGATAAATGAACTTATCCACAGCACTGAAGATTTCACCGTTTGCTATAACTGATGGTTTCACATATGGATAGTTTGGTGCTGGTGCATGGAGTGTTTTCTTGGTGCTACTTGTTAGGCCAAATAAGTCCCAATAGCAGAGAATCAACCCATTCTTAGTTGCATCTCAGCTTTAGAGGCTGCATTGAGTGCACAATTATCTGCAAACAAAAACCACTCACCAACACTCCTTTCACTTTAGTTTTGGATTGTAACTTTCTTAAGTTGCAGAATTTACGATCAGTGCAGTAACTGACCTTGATACCATATTTGTTCTCATTGTAGGTATTTGACAAAACAGCTGAAAAGTTTTGCATGAAAACATGCAAAAAAGTGTGGGGACAGGATATATAAAAAGAGATATATACAGAAAAATTTTAGTAGAAAAAATGATGCTGATTTTAATCCTGGTCACAGACAACATATAAAATAACTACCATTTATGTATCACATTAAGATTTACAAAGCACTTTCTTTGTGTTAACTCATGCGATCCACAAAATAGGCCTATGAGGTTGGAAGTATTATTATTCCTATTTCTAAAATGAGAAAGTTGAGGCTGAGAGAAGTTAAGTGACTTGTGTAGAGCTACACAGCTAGTATGAAGGTAAGAAATATTCAAAGTCAGGTCTTCTTGACTCCAAGTTCAATATTCTATCTCATATCCCATTTAGTTGCCTGAAATAAAGGTATAGATTCATTTCCTTAAAGAATATAGAGAAAAAATTACAAGTAAAATGTTATCTAGAATATAAAAATATATTTAAAAAACATCAAAAAGTTTAAGCATTTTTATAAAGCTCATATTATGTTCCAGACACTGTGCTACATTCTTTACAAATACTATTTGATGACATGACCAATTGGAGAATACAAAAAGCATTCAAGGTTCATTCAACATCAGGAGTAACTATCAGTTGAATAAAACCTAAATAACAAAACTTGTAAAATCATATGATCATATCAATGGATGCAGAAAAAAAGCATTGATGAAATCCAACATTCATTCATAAACAAAGAATAAGAAAAAGGGATATTTTCCCGAACACAATAAATAGAATTGAATTTGCATTGGTAATCAACCTAACATGCCATATAGAGACATCAGAGGATATGCCTAGTAACAGAAATATTTTTATTACTTTTATCTAACATTATATTGGAAATTCTGGCAGTTGAAAAAAGAAAAAAGAGTGATTAATGGGAAATGAAGAGGTCAACATATCATTGTTTGTAGATAACATGATTGTATAAATAGAATATCCAATTATCTCAGAAAAAAAGCAGATGATACATTAGTTCAGTAAAGTTAAAAGATTAAAAGAAACTGACCATAAAATCACTAACATTCTTATTTACTAGCAACGAAGAAGAAAATTCATGAAGAGACCATAGTTACAACAAAATCCATCATATATTAGGAATCACCTTTCCTAGTAAGAAGGAAGAAACTAAAGTCTGAGGAAATAAGATGACAAGTAGTAAGGGACAGTGCTAGGACCTGAATACAAGCCCTCTGACTCCAATTTTCATATACGATAACCTTAATGTCCTTGAAATCCATTAACTTCAGAAGCAATGGTCTAATGATTTAGATAATTGGAACAATATTTAATATTCAAGGATGGATTGGATTGACAAAACAAAAACATTATAATACTTCATTTATATGTTTGTGTGTGTATGTATGATTTTGTATATAATTGCATCTTCTATCATAATATATTTCATAATAGATACATGTGTAGTAATTAATGCAATTGTTTATAATTCTTTTATATAATGAAGTAATAATCAAAATATCAAAAATTTCCTCACAAAAACTGGATAATAACATAAACAAATTTACATGAAAAACTGGTAGCTAAGAATATTAGGCATATGTTTGTATTTTAAAATATATTTAAAATATTATGAAACAATTATGAGAAATATATGGCATGGGACAAATGAATATATAAACAGAAGTTTAGGATGAATTATACTCTGATTCTCTCAGTGTCAGGCTAGTTGTTTCTCTCCCTCAGCATTCTAATATGCTCGAAAGTTGGAGTATATTTTATCCCATTTTTAGTGACAAGCCACCCCTATTTTACATTCCCCTAGTACTAGCCATAACTAATATCACAGTTCAATTTAACCAATTAGCATAAATTAATTTTTAAAAGGATAAATATTTCTGAGATATAGAAAAGACAACAGTACAACATCCTCCCCCCCCTTTCCAACACTTCAAAAGTACATGATCCCATAACTTCTCTGAGAAATCTTTGGGAAGAGTGGACTCAGATCTAAGGCAGTTTCTCCATAACATAACATTGTTGCTATGATGGTTCATGTCTAAATGTGCTATCACTGTTGGACAAATCTTCATCTCCTCACAACTGGACTGGATGACAAGAAATGTCCCTACACATTCCTTAAGATATTAAAAGTAGGTCAGAAGACTGAAAACTATGGCATGGATTCCATTCTTCCAGCCCAACATCTCCAGTCTCCCTCACTTAAAATGAAAGAACAGCTACTAAGTCAAAAAAAAGAGCTTCCTGTCCATGTGTCATGGATCAGCCTCAGATGATGAAGTCCCAAGAATTCTTTCCTTATAACATTTTTTTCTACTTTTACCAGAATATCCAGGAAAAAAATAGGAATAAGAGAATAGATTCTGTTCAAGTTAATGCCTCTTCAATTCTCCTCAATTCTGCCTACACAGATAGTAAAAAAGATTTCTCTTAGCAGAATAGAACCAATTATCATATATCCATTTATACTTAAAGATTTTTGAAGGTTACATTACTCAAGCTTCAGGCAGCCCCATCAGGATTGAGATGATTGGATGAGCTTTTTATAGTATGATATTTATTAAAACAATCAAATAGAAAACCTAGACATCTAGCCAACTATATGCAATCATTTAGGAAATCTACAAACATTTATTAAGCACCTACCATGTGCCAGACTTTAAAAAGACAAAGACAAAAAAGTAGTCACTGACTTTAAGTAGCTTATATTATATCAGCGCAAATACAAATACAAGTACAGTACAAATAAAAGTACAAAAATAAAACAAAATATGAAAATAAATATAAGATAATGTGTGTGAAGATATCTGGGGAAACTGAGAATGGCCTAATGAAGAAGATGGCACTTGATCTGAAATTCAAGAGGAGAGGATTGTAAAAGAAAGAAGTAGAAAAGTAAAATATACTAGGCAATAGGCTAATAAACATTTTTTTCAACATCTATTATGTGTGAGACACTATGCTAAGCCCTGGAATGGGGACAATTCTCATGGTTCTCATGGAAATAAATCGATGGTTTGTTTTGCATCAACTAATATCACATCTTCTATATTTTGCACACATGTTTTCTTATTTTTTCTCACACTAGATTGTGAGCTTCTCAAAGGCAGATTTTGTCTTTTTTATCCTCAATATTAAGCACAGTTCTTGGTACAGAGTAGGAACTTAATAAATGTTTATTGGCTGGCAACAAATAGGCCAGTCTGGAATGTTGAGTGTATGAAGGGAAGAAGTATATAATAAACATGGAAAGCTAGACTGTAGTCAAATAGTAAAGAACTTCAAATGTCAAAACCAAATTTTGTATTTTTAATGGAAGAAATAGGGAATCACTAGAATATTTTTGGAAAACTTGAGTGATATAGTCATATCTGGGTAGCTAAGTGAAGGGTGTATTGGACTGGGAAGAGATTTGAGTTGTAGAGACCAATTAAGTGGCTTTTGAAATAGTACAGGACAGAAGGCTAATAACCTATCAAAAAAGAAAAAATTGTAGAGGATTCATTATTTAACAAATGATCTTGGGAAAGTTAGCTATCAATTTGGTAAGAAATCAATGGAGGCCCACATCTCACATGATGTGCTTCAGTGAATTCCACTGGGCTGATAGATATGGATAGAAAACAGAGGAAAGCATACTTCATTTGTTGTCATTGAACTTGGGTAGGAATCCTGGCTCTGCCACCACAGGCACCCATATAAACTTCAATAAGAATGTAACTTCTTTCTTTGTCTGGCTGTTATGTGTTTCATCAATGAATGTTTAGAATCTTGTGATTAAGGGAAAAACACCTATAAGCAAATGGAAAATAGAATAACTAATTGATCTCAATTGAAGAAGTGAGATGACTTTTTTCTATTAAGCAAATAGTAGAAAAAAATATAAAAAATAGATTCCTTGATTACATTAAAAGTTAAAAAATAGATACAAGAAAAAAAGCATATTCAAAAAAGGGACACATTTGGAAAATATTTATGACAAATATGCTAGATTAATACTAGAACTTGTTTGAAATGAACAAAATTAATTTATTGTTCACAATGATAAATGATTAAAGTAACATGAAAAGACAATTTTCAAAAAAAGAACTTTCAAATTGTTAATAAGCACTTGAAAAAATATTCAAACATTTTCAAAGAGACTCTAATTAAAACCATTTGGCTATGACCTCATATATGTCAAATCAACAACACATAATTAAAAGCAATGAAAATCAATGTCAGAGTGTGTAGAAACGGGCATGCTCCTGATTTTTAAATGTAAAACCTTTTTGGAAAGCAATCTATTAATGTGCAATAATAGATTAAAAAACACAACCTATGATTCAATAATTACATTATGTGATTATTCAAAATAGAAGCTCAGAAGAGCTCTTTTTTCAAAGATTTACATTCTTGAATTGTTTTGGATTTCTAAAAATTGGAAAGTCTAGTTGTCAACTATTAGAGAATGGATTTTTAAAAAGTGCTAATGAATTGTTCAATACATTTTAAATCAATGAGTATGAGGAATTTGAAGGGCTCTGGAAAGACTTTTATAGAATAATGAAAAATGAAAAAGAAAGAATCAGTAAAACACATTGATTCTAACTAGATAAAAGGAAAAATGAATGAGACCAAATGGACAAAGAATTCTGATAGCAATTAAGTGGTAGAATACAAAGTTTTTATATGTTGTGTCTAGAAATTCATTTATTTAAATGTAAAAATGTTGCAAAGGAAATTTAATTATAAATGTTAATGATCAATATTATTTATAATAAGTTCTTTTTTAAAGTTAGCTTCAATATTAATAGGAAAATAATGCCATTATAGTTAATGTTCCACTCTTGGATAATGTCAATAAATAAAGAAACAGCTACTATCAGATTCATTATAATGAAGGTTATATATAACTTACAAAATAAAATAAATTCTTTTGTAGTTTATGATGGCCATGACTTTATATCATGGATCCTAGCCTGAATTTAGAAAGCATCTATGAGTTACAATCCATTTACATACTCTCATACAGCATTTTCATAGAATGACAATTGTCAGGAAAATTCAGGGGTTTCCTGAAACAAATCATTAGTATTCACAATGGAACTACAAACAGGATCTTAATGAATGAATTTACTAAACAATTGTTCCTGTTTATAGACATTAGCTCAAACTAAGCCATTAGCTGTAACAAATGAGCTATTTCTTCAAATGACAAACAATAGAAGAAAGAAGCCCAAGAATGAAGGATGTGTAGGGAACAGTGATGTGTAACTGACCAGAAGATAATGTAATTTGAGGATAACTTGTGGACAAAATGGATTGCAATGACAGTTTTAGCATTGTTTTCATTGTATCCACATTAAATAGCAACCAACCTGGTAAATTAGCTGAAAATGACATGAATATAAACCAGTTTATAGTTGAACAAAAAGAGTTAGGGAGAAAAAAAAAACTATTTTTTTATTAATGTAATTGATGTGGATTTATTTCTCTTACAGGAAATGAAATAATTGTGAAAATAAAAGCTTGCCTTAGCACAGTATCTGGCACATAATACTTGGCTATTTGAAGATTTTTCTCTTCCTTTTTCCTCTTTTGTATTATTGCATCAGAAAGCCAATTAGTTAAAAAAAAATCATTCACTAACCACTTACTGTGTGCCAGGTGCTGGGCTAGGGGTAAAGGACATAAGTAAAGGCAAAAAGAGTCCCATATTTCAAGGAGCTTACATTTCTAGTAGGGGAGAGGTTGCATATCTAAGATATACTCAGCATAAATGAAAAGAATTCTCAGAGCAAAAGCACTGGCTACTTGGGGAAAGAAAAGAGAATCAGGGAAGATCTCCTACAAAAGATAGGACTTAAGTTTTTAATTGAAAGAAATTGGGGGTCTTAACTATTGGAGGTGAGTAGAAAGATGTGGATTTAGGAGACAGAGTTTTCCATACAAAGGAAATCAAGAAGGATGGTGTATCTGGATTGGACAGCTTATGAAGAGGAGAAAAACGGTAAGAATAGGTAATAAGAAAAGAAAGGGTAACAAGAAGCCACTTCGGAGACTCACTGGCAAACAAACATTAATGCTTTTATAATTGTTACACACACACACACACACACACACACACACACACACACACACACATAATTGTTCAGAGTTGCATATGTGAAGGGTATAAGAAATTTAGGCTTCACTAGGAAAAGACCAGTCCTTTCTTCTTTCATCCTAGCCATTCACTCTCACTTCAGTAGTTATATCACATTGGCTTTACAAAGCAGATAGAAGCTTCCCAGCTAATAATCAGAATAATTGTTTATTCCTTTCTTTTTAATATATTTTCATTAATTTTGTTAAATATTACTCCAATTACATGTAAACATGTTTAGCAATACTTTTAAGAATTAATTTAAATTATTTTATGTTATATATCTTTTTTATTTTATTTATTATATTTAAAACTAAATACAAAATAAAACAAAACAAAATAGAAGAAGAAAAACAGAAAAAGAAAAGAAAAAACTGTCCTGTACATCAAGGAGGATTCAAAACATGTAACAATAAATTTCCATTTTAATAAAGCATATATAATAGAAGAGATTATATTCATGACATAACTGTCCATCTTTGCTTCCTCATGGGTTATTCTTTTGCTATGTGTATATATATATGTGTGCACACATACATATGTCTATATGCACACATACATATGCCTACACACATATATATATACATACACATTTACACATACATAAACATGCATCTAAAGCAATATTAATATGGCTGACATACAATGTAGTCTTCATTGAATCTTCAAGTTTGACTTTGAGATCAATAATTATTACCTGCACTTTTTATTCTAATGGATTCTATTCCTGATCCTTGTTGTAGTTTATATATATCTTAGATGCTATCTCTGCTAACTCTTCTATTTTAATGCTACTCCCTAACTTGCTTTGCTATTTATTACTTAACCTCTCCCCATCCATGGATTCCTCCCTTATCTTCTCCTCTCACCCTTTCCTTCCCTCTTTATCCTATACCCATTATTCTACATAGCTTATCACACTTCAGTTAATCTAAATCATTTCCTTCCCTCTTTATCCCTTTCCAATTAATGTATATAACTACTTCCACTACCATAAATACACTCATTCTTCAATATCCCACCTTATATGGTCTCCCTCCATATTTCTTTATTGATTTTGCAGAGTGTTGAGGTACCTTCATACTGTGTGCTGGTTTCTCAGGGCTTCCCTAGGGCTGATCTCTGAAGCACAGCTGGGCCTGGCATTCTTAATTAGCAGAGATTCTTTTAATCTTTCCAGATTCAGACTCCTGACTCCCCATGCTACCCAGGAGATAAAAGTTCTGGTGGTTTTGACTGAGGCTCCAGAGCAACCCAGCTACCCCCAGAGTTCACTAGCTGTATCTGAGGAGTTAGTCTGAAGGTTTTTATATAACACACCTGCTAAACTCCAATCCTCAGGTCTTTCTTTGTGTCTTCTCGATGGTTCCAGTAGTACCCTTTTTCTGCCCTAAATCTTACTTGTTTTCCACTGGTCTATGCTAATCCTGAGACTCCATTGTATCCTGTTTGTGAGGGAAATCTGGAAAGCTCAAAATTTTTAGATCTACTCCACCATCTTCTCAGAATCCTGCCCAAGTACATTGATTTTGAATAGAATTTCATATGAGTCATGTTAGGGAAGAAAAATCAGAAGAAAAGGAAAATCCATAAGAAAGAAAAACAAAACAAAGCAAAAAGAAAAAGTGAAAACAGTATGCTGCAATTTGCATCCAATCTCCATAGTTCTCTCTGGAAGCAGATGTCATTTTCCATCAAAAGCTTATGGAAACTGTCTTGGATCACTGAATTGCTGAGAAAAACTAAATCTATCATAGCTGATCATCATACAATCTTGCTATTTCTGTGTACCATGTTCTCCTGGTTCTGCATGATTCATTCAGCATCAACTCATGCAAGTTTTTCCAGGCTTTTGTGAAATCAATCTGTTCATCATTTCATATATAACAATAGTATTCTTTCACATTCTACCATAACTTATTCAGCCATTCCCCAATGATGGGCAGACACTCATTTTCCAATACTTTGCCACCACAAATAGAGTTGCTACAAATGTTTTTCCACATGTGGGTCCTTGTCCCATTTTTATGAATTCTTTGTGATACAGATGAGTATCTGCTGTATCAAAGGGTATATATAGTTTTATAATCCTTTGGACATACTTCCAAATTGCTCTCCAGAATGACTGGATCAGCAGTTCACAACTCCACCAACAATTTTTTAGTTAAACAGATCATTTCCTCTGTCTAGTTAGTTCATTTGACAAGTGTGAAGTGATATCTCAGAGATGTTTTACTTTGCATTTTTCCAATGATTTGGAGCATTTTTTTCTATATAAGATCAGAAATAGTGTTAATTGCAACTGTTTGTCCATAACTTTTAGTCATTTATGAAGTAAGAAATTACTTATTTTTATAAATTTGGTTCAATTCACTCTACATTTGAGAAATAAGACCTTAATCAGAAAACAAAACAAAACAAAACAAAACAAAAACTTGTGGTAAATTTTCTTCCAGTTTTCTATTTTTCTTCTAATTTTGGCTGCATTAGTTTTATTTGTGCAAAAGTTTTTCAATATCAGGTAAACTAAATAATTCGTTTTGATATCTTTGATCCACTTTATCTCTTATTTGGTCATAAAATCTGTTCTCACCCAGCTATCTAAGAGATTATATTTTTCCATGCTTGCCTAATTTACTTGTGATATCACTCTTTAGATCTTAATCACTTAACAAGTACAACTTTATTGAAATTGTGATCTAAGATTCATTTATAACAAATTGTTTTTGTGTTTTTCCAGAAATTTTTGTCAAATTTTTAGTTTTCATCCCCAAACCATGGTCCTTGAGTTTATCAAGCATTGGATTACTATGGCCATTTACTATTATGTATCTAATGAGTTCCACTGATCCATCACTCTATTTCTTATTCAGTCCTAGATTGTTTTCAGGATTACCACTTGCAATGTAGTTTGAAATCTCATGTTGCTAGGTTGTTTTTTTTTTTTCTTTTCACTTTTGTTTCATTAAATCCCTTTGTATTTTTGAACATGTATCCTTCCAAATGAATTTTTAATGATTTTTTTTCTAGCTCTATTAAATAATCTTTGGTAATTTGATTAGTGCTATGACACTAAGTACATTAATTTAAATTGTGTTGTCATTTTCATTATATTGGCTCACTCTACCTATTAGTATTAATT
The DNA here is from genome assembly GCA_023553655.1 of Myrmecobius fasciatus. Lineage (NCBI taxonomy): Eukaryota > Metazoa > Chordata > Mammalia > Dasyuromorphia > Myrmecobiidae > Myrmecobius > Myrmecobius fasciatus. Next base: position 6,125 of record JAJPUD010019703.1, on the reverse strand, counting down.
GTTTCTTAAATGTATAGTAGAGTTTATTTGTAAATTCATCTGGCCAGAAGGACTTTTTCTCAGGGAGCTCACTGATGGCTTGTACAATTTGTTTTTCTAAAATATTCATTTAAATATTCTATTTCCTCCTCTTTTAATCTGCATTATGTATATATTTTATATATATATATATATATATCATATTATAATTTATTTAGGATTATATTTTTTATAAATCTAATGCATTTTGATTATATTTTTGTAAATATTCATTCATTTCACCTAGATTGTCACTTTTCCTGGCAAATAATTGGGGAAAACAAAACAAAAAGAAAATTAGCCTCCTATAATTACTTTAGCTTCATCTTCATTTTGGGTACATTCATTTTTGATACTGGTAATATTGTTGATTTCTGTTTCAATAAATTTAAGCAATGGCTCTTCCATTTTATTTTTAACATAAAACCAAGTTTCAGATTCATTTATTAATTCAATCATTTTATATTACTTTATTTTTAAATTTATTAATCTCTCCTTTGATTTTCAGGATTTTTATTTAGGTGTTTAATTCAATATTTAAAAAAAAATTCATTCTTTTTCTACTTTTTTTTTAGTTGCAAGCCCAATTCATTGATCTACTCTTTCTCTTTTTTGTTGATATATATGTTTAGAAATATTGGAATTCCCCAAATATTGCTTTGGTTCCATCCCACAAATTTTGCAATGTTATCTCATTGTTGTCATTCCTTTTTATTAAATTTTTGATTGTTTCTGTGATTTGTTCTTTTACATTATTTGGGATTAGATTATTTAATTTCCAATTGATTTTAATATGTGTTTCTATATCCCTTTATTGAGTATAATTTTATTGCATTATGATCTGAAAAGGATAAATTTAAATGTTTGCTTTTCTATATGAAAAGTACTGTCTACATGACAGTAAAATTTCTATGCTCTTTCCATTTTCTCCAAAGGTCTATCATATATCACTTTTTAAAAATTCATTTTAATGCCTTAATTTCATTCTTACTTATTTTATCATTAGTTTTATATAATTTTAAAAGAAGTTGAAATTTTTCACTAATAATAGCACTGTCTCTTTTCTCCTATAGTTTATTTTTTCATTTTAAGAATTCAGATACTATATTTTTGATGCATATATGCTTAGTATTATTTCTTCATTGTCTATGATTTCTTTAAGAAAGATGTAGTTTCCCTCTTTATCTATTTTTAATTAGGTCCATTTTTGCTCATTATTTTGTCTGAGTTTGCTATCACTGCTTCTTTTACTTCATCTCAAGCATTATAAATTCTGCTCTATCTCCTGATTTTAACTCTGTCTGTCTTTTCAATGTTTCACCTTTAATGAACATTGTTGGATTTTGGTTTCTAGTCAATTTTGCTCTCTGCTTTCATTTTATGGATGAATTCATCCTATTCTCAATCACTTTCAGGGGTATTAATTGTACACTTCCCTCCATTCTTTTTTTCTTTTCTTTATTATACTCTCTCATCTTATCCTGCCTCTCCTCAAAATGCTATTTTACTTTTGGCCACTGATTTCTTTCATCCACCATTCTTTTAATCACATTTCATCTTTTCTTATGCCCTTCTTTTCCTATTTCCCTGTTGAGTAAGATTAATTTCTATTGCTAGTACAATGTGTGAGCATATGCTTGGATATATGAGGCTCAAATGTTGCCTTCTCCCCCACCATTCTCTTTAATTATAAGTTCTTTTTTTGTACTCCTCTTTTATATGAGATAATTTCCCTATTATTCCTCTTTCTTCCCACTTCTTCCACAGAGCTCCTCATTCTTGTCTATTAAATTTTTTGCATCATCTAAACAGAATTAATTCATCCCTCTATCCTCTTTCTATATAGAATCTTCCTAATTGCCACAGTACTTTATATATGTGTGTGTACACACACACACACACACACACACACACACATATAGTGTGTATCATGTTGCCACATAAAAATGTAAACAGTTTAAGTATTGTATTCTTTATGATTTTTATTTCATGTCTACCATTTTATGGTTTTTTTGAACCAAATCTGAAAATCAAATTTCCTATTCAGCTTTAGTCTTTTCTCTAGGAATACTTGAAAGTCCTTTTTTTCATTAAATATCCATTTTCCCTTGGAAGTATTATAATGTTTTATTAGGTAGATTATTTTTCTCCTTTGACTTTCAGAATACCATATTTCAATCTGTCTTCTCCTTTAACACAGAAATTGTATCAATACTGCTCCACAGGGTCCCTGCTTCATTTCATTATCATTCCTCAGGATCTTTGATCCCTTGAAACTGAAAGTAATACTGTTCTTCAGGAGACCTGTTTCCTTGGAACCACAAGTTTTCCTCAATTTTCCTGATCCCTTGTAACCAAAGTAATGCTGCTGTTCAGGGCACTGCTTCCTTTTGACCAAAAGTGTTCTTCTTTGAAGTTGAAATGTGATCCATTTTTCTCTGCCCTTGAAGTGTGATTCAAAAGTGGATATAAACAAAGTAGTTGCCAAATGATATCTTTTCCTGTGCTTAGTTCTGGCACAAAAATGTCCTTTAATCTCTTTCAGATAAGCTGACAGATCTCCTTATCACCACTAATTTGACAGATCCCAAAGTGACTGTTTTTTCAGTTGCACCACCTAGTTCTGTCCCTGTTTTAACCACATGAGTTCTTAATCATCCTCCACTCTCATGTCACAGACGTCTCTTTCTGATTTCCTAAGTTGTTTTGGGCTGGAAGAAGCTTACAACCTGATCTTTTATTGGCTTTATCACTTTAGAATCAAATATGAGATATTATTTGAAAGTTGTTTGGAGGTAAATGTTGGGACAATTCAATTGAGTGCTTCCTCTACTTCACCATCTTTATTCCATTTCCAGAAGTTTGCACTTTATTCTCTTCAATCTTGATTGTAAGACAATCCCTTGACATTTGTAGAAACTGTTGGAGTTTTTGTTCTAGGAGTTTGTTCAAAAAGAGAATAACGTAGACATGCTGCTTGTGAGATGAGTCAATTAATATTTGCTCTTATAAAGTACACTCATTTTTTTTGCCACAGTCAGAGCTGAATGGATTTTTATTCATATTTTTTGATCCAGTGATAATAGGATTGGGCATGTAGTCCACATAAGTCAATGACAGAGGGAAATATTTTTAGTAGCATTCTTTTTGAGAGTAAATATACTGGAAATAGAAGTGATGTATATAATTTGGGGGAGAAGCCAAATAAATTCAAGTATATTAATACAATGAAATAATAAAGCACTGAGAAATGAAAAATATACCAATTCCTAAGAAACATGGGAAGATTTTTTCAAACCTTATCCAAAGGAAAGAAAATGAATAAAAGAGAACAACAAACATGATGACTGCAATAAAATTAAACACTGGAGATTTTCAGACCCCTGTCAGGACTTATTTTGGCTTCAGAAGACCAAAAATAAAATGCATCTTTCTCTTCTAAGTAGGAGGGTGTTAGACAATTTGTACACAATGAAGAATACATTGGCCATGTGATCAATATGTTGTTGATTTTTCTTAAGTGTTTTTTCTAAAGTTTTCTTTCTATTGCATGAAAAAGTCACATAGAAAATTAAATTAATGTTTCTAAAAGCAGCAAACATTGAACAAAAGTAGTGAAATTTTTAAAAATAATTACCAAACTGGTTGATATTATAGACAGTTTTTTATTCCACACATCATAATTTTCTTAGCTTATTGTATCCTACATAAGAATCATTTTGTATTACAAAAATGATGGAAATGATGTAATCCATAGAGGAACAAAAGCAGTAATCTAGAAAATGTGGAATGAACTTTGAAGAAAAAGGTTAAAGAGACAAAAAATAAATGGGATTGGAGCATAATACACATATGCTTCTAATGAAAGGAAATCAGATTGAATTAACTTAGTATATGTTTCTTTTTATAATTGAAGATTTATTAAATATTTAATGCGTGTTATAGTATATAAAATAATAGCTTGGATTTATATAATGCTTTAAAGTTTGTAAAGCACATTATAAATCTCTCATTTGATCCTCTTAACAACCTTAGGAGAATTTAGGAGATTTAAGATTAAATCACTTGCCATAGTTGCCATGATAATTAGCTGATTCAAGTAGGATTTGAATTCAAATTTTACTGAGTCCAAGTCCAGCATTCTTTTGAATCACCAAGCTGGAATATGGATTGGTTTTTTTGTTTCAAGACAATATGGGTTAAAGTTTTACATGGGAAATATACCAACAGTGTGACCCTAAACAAATTATTTAACCTCTCACTTACTCTGCTAATACTCAAGAACAAATTGCTTTTCTGTATCAGTAAGAGTGAGTTTTTAAAATTAAATTTATCTTTATTTAACAAATATCTCTTCTCCCTCCATATTAATGATGAAGTCCTTGGTGAGTAGGTGGTGTTGGCAGAGAAAGCCTTAAGTACTGATAAGATTACTCTCTGAGGTAAGCAGAAAAGGGCACTGATGGGAATCAGCTCAACTTTATGTACCCACCCCTGTGGAGTCCATTTTACTGTATCCAATCAAAAAGCCATTATGTTGAAAAACATCCCAAGATTAAATTTTCCTTCTAAATCTGTCCATGGCCTATGCCATCTTTGCTCAATCCCTTTTGGGTTAGCCTGCCACAGGATTATGCTTTGTGGTCTCTTTCATGTCACCCTGTTTCCCAACCCTCATGGTGTCTTTCTCCTTCTTATAGATAATTCCTTTAGGGTGTTAAAGTAATCTATGGATTTAGCTTGCTAGTCAATGACATAGTCCCACCTCAAGGAATTCCCTTTCTCTGGGTTAATTGTGAGTTCTAATGGGGAACTTCTCTTTTCCATTGTTAGTTGTCAAAACCTATTTCTTTGCTAAGTATTTGCTCTCCCAAGACTATTTCACATTTACTACTCCTAGTGTTTATTTTACCTCTTCATTTTGTTAATAACCTCCTATCACATATAATTGTGCCTTCTGGCAAGTAGAAAGTCTTCTAAAGTGTTCACATGTGAATTGCTATTTGGTGCCAATTGTTTGCTCCAAATCTCATCACTACCTTTCCTCTTCTATGAAAAAAGATAGAATAGCAAAATTGTTGTAGCATATATGCATAATCAAGCAAAACAATTCCTGAATTGCCCATGCTCATTATAAATAAACAAATGAATGAATGTCTTACTCTACACCCTGAGGCCATCATCTCTCAGTCAGGAAGTGATTAGAACATTTCATTATGCTTCTTCTGAAAAAATGATGAGTCATTTGTTGTAAAAGTTCTTAAATATTTTGAAGTTTGGGAGCCAAGATGGCGAACTGCGGACAGCTTTCTCTGTGAACTCCCTCCGTCATTCCCTCAAACCCAGACAAAGTAAGCCTTAAAACTGGTTTCTGAGTGAGGTCCTCGCCAAGCATTTGGACTACAACGCACTTCTACAAAAGATCTACCTTGAAAGAGCTCCGGAGAAGGTTAGCCTCAGGGGAAATCGGCCTCTGGTCTTGATGGGACTCCAGCCGGGGTGGAAGTCAGGGCTGCGATAGAGGGGCGGATTTTGGGCACCCAGGAAGCCCCTGGGAGACGCCTGGGCCACTTTGCTCTGCTTGCGGGCAGGTGCTTTGGCAGATCTGCCTTTGGAAGGGGGTGGATCGAGAACAGCTGAAAACGTGGTCCTGGTGTGAATCTAGCCCGACCAGCCTCAGACCGGAAGTCAACTCGGCAAACTGCCCCAGGGCAAATATAAATTGTTGCAGTTTTCTCGGCTTTTGACCAATATCCCAACTTCAAATCATGAGCAAGAAGCAGAAGAGAGCTCTCACCATAGAAAGCTTTTATGGAGAAAAAATAGAACAGTCCCCAGATCCTGACATTATGAAAACAATCCCAGATGAAGCCACAAAGGCAGACTTAAGCTGGTCTCCCTTTCAGAAGGCTTACCTAGATGATTGCATTAAGAATCTCAAAAGAGAGCTAGAAGAAGAATGGGGAAATAAATTGAGATCAGGGCAACAGAAATATCAAAAACTGGAAAATAGGACTGGTGAATTGGAAAAAGAAAACAGTTCACTGAAAAACAAAATTGGTGAATTGGAAAAAATCACCAATTCACTGGAAAATAAAAATGGTGAA
>JAJPUD010019702.1:0-26052 GCA_023553655.1 Myrmecobius fasciatus | reverse complement strand
CTTGTCTGCATTGATTTTGTTTGTACAAAAACTTTTTAACTTGATATAGTCAAAGTTATCTATCTGGTTTTCAATTAAGAGTTCCAGTTCTTCTTTGGACATAAATTTATTCCATCTCCAAAGGTCTGAGAGGTAAACTATATTACATTCCTCTAATTTACTTATAGTATCACTCTTTATATCCAGATCATGAACCCATTTAGATCTTATCTTGGTATGTGGTGTTAGATGTGGGTCAAGCCCTAATTTCTTCCACACTAGTTTCCAGTTTTCCCAGCAGTTTTTGTCAAATAGTGAATACTTATCCCAAAAGCTGGGGTCTTTGGGTTTATCAAAAACCAAATTGCTATAGTTATTGTCTAGTTTGTCTTGTGATTCTATCCTATTCCACTGATCGACTATTCTATTTCTTAGCCAGTACCATATGGTTTTGATGACCGCTGCTTTATAATATAGTTTTAGATCTGGTACAGCAAGTCCTCCATCATCAGCCTTTTTTTTTTCATTAATCCCCTTGAAATTCTTGACCTTTTGTTTTTCCAAATGAACTTTGCTACTATTTTTTCTAGATCTGTAAGATAATTTCTTGGGAGTTTGATTGGTATGGCACTAAATAAGTAAATTAGTTTGGGTAGTATTGTCATTTTTATTATATTCGCTCGTCCTACCCAGGAGCATTTTAAGTTTTTCCAATTGACTAGGTCTGATTTGATTTGTGTGGAAAGTGTTTTGTAGTTTAGTTCATATAGTTCCTGACTATCTCTTGGCAGATAAATTCCCAAATATTTTATACTATCAACAGTTATTTTGAATGGAATTTCTTTTTGTATCTCTTGCTGCTGAACTTTATTGGTAATATATAAAAATGCTGATGATTTATGTGGATTTATTTTGTATCCTGCAACTTTGCTAAAGTTGTGAATTGTTTCTAGTAGTTTTTTAGTTGAGTCTTTAGGGTTCTCTATGTATATCATCATGTCATCTGCAAAGAGTGATAATTTGGTTTCCTCATTACCTACTCTAATTCCTTTAATCTCTTTTTCTTCTCTTACTGCCAAAGCTAACATTTCTAAGACAATATTAAATAATAATGGTGACAGTGGGCAGCCTTGTTTCACTCCTGATCTTATTGGGAATGGTTCTAGTTTGACTCCATTACATATGATACTTGCTGAAGGTTTTAAGTAGATACTACTAATCATTTTAAGGAAAAGCCCATTTATTCCTATACTCTCCAGTGTTTTTAATAGGAATGGGTGTTGGATTTTATCAAAGGCTTTTTCTGCATCTATGGAGATAATCATATGGTTTTTATTAATTTGGTTATTGATATAATTGATTATGCTAATTGTTTTCCTAATATTGAACCAGCCCTGCATTTGTATCAGTATTTTTTAAGAGTGATTGAAACCATATTTTAAGTTGCTGTATTTTAGATGTAAAAAGTAGCAAAACAGGTAAAGTGCTGGCCTGAAGTACAAAAATCCAAGTTCAAATCTGTCCTTGGACACTTACTTAGCTATGTGATCACTTAGCTCCTGTCAGCCAATTTCCTCAAAATGTAAAATGGGAATGATTACAGCAACAATTTCCCAGAGTTGTTGTGAGGATTAAATAAAATAATATTTGTAAAGTGCTTAGTACAGTGCCTGACACACAATAGAGGCTTATTAATTTTTTTCTTCTCATCTTCTATTTTTCCCTACATATGCAAATAGAACTAGGTGACTACTCATTAACATTTTGCAAAGGGTTTTGGGAAACAAATAGAAAAAAGTTGGATTAGATGATCTCTAAATGTCCTTCCAATTCCCAGATTCTAGGATTCAGAATGCAAAATATAAGCCAGAGTCCCACTTTGATGGTTTATTTTCCAAAGGAAATTGTTAAAACTGATTTTTCTGTTTCATCTGCCTACATCACAGGTTACCCAGGGTTTTGAGAAGCCCTCTCAAATTCAGCAGTCCCTAGAGAGGTTATAGCAACTGAGAAAAAAGGAGACTAGAGCTCAACATTCAATTCACCCAAGAAAAACGCATCCTTTGAACCAATTTATAGGCATTCCTTTCAACACCTGAATTGACTTGGGATCATGATCAAGGCAGTGAGCTTGGATTGGACTATGAGCATCTCTAACTTAACTCCCAAAATAACTCCTACAAGTGACTTCAAAGGTCTCTGATTAAAATAATGACTCAATTTGTATTTTAGACTAAGGCAAACAAAAGATATTATAGCTGGTGATAGCATAATCACAAGCTTCTGTTACATAGAGATTATTCAAAAACATGTGTGTCCCTTAAAAAGATAGAAACAGAAACACCTCATTTGCTTTTATGATTATTCTGAATGTCTTTTTATGTATATACATGGATTTTATTGTAAGTATATGTATTTGCATATATATAGTTATAGTCGATGTGTTTATTATTTTTGCAATTCAGTTTTTTCCACTCTGTATCATTTCATATGTCTTTCTATTTTTACAGTCATGACTTATTATGACAAAAATATCATTTTTACAGTCATATGCCATAATTGGTTCAGTGAATGCTCACCTTTTGTACTCAGAGACTGTTTTCAGGATAGTAGCACAAATAATGTTGATAGGAATATTTTTGTGTAACATGTACATAGATATGTACATATATATACATATATAAAATACATGTGTATATGTATACATATATATGGAAGATAAAGACACACACATATGTATGTATGTATGTCTTTATCCTCCATATCCCTAACTTCCTTCAGAGCATAGTTGTAATAGTGGGCTCATTTGATTAATAATCATGAACAGTTCTCTAAATCATTGCATAATTCCAAAATGCATTCTAGAAAGATTAAAGCAACAGTTCTAACAGTAATCAAATAATATGTCAATTTTTCACTGTTATGCCACCACTAAATTTTATTATATTTTATAATATTTGATCATTTATGAGTATAATCTCTCAGAATTGCTTTAAATTTTATTTCTCTTAATATCAAGGAGTTCAAAGTGATTGCAAGGGTTTATTGATTTGTATTTCTTCTTTTATGAACTATCTATTCATATCTTTAGATAATTTTATATAATAAATGAACTTTATTATTATTATAAGTTTCAAAAAAGAAATTCTGTATATTTTTTCTAAAAGATGTTGACTGTACTGGTTTTTTCCAGTCTCTATTTTAGCTTCTTTTTCCTGATGCATAATAAATCAATCTTCCTGAAACACAGTTTCCTCAACCAGAAAATTAACATAACTACTTACTTCCTATATCAGAAGGTTTTTGTAAAAAAAAAAAAAATGGTTTATAAACCTTAAAGCACTATCTACCATTTGTTATCTCTGTCTGCCTATCTCGTTATTTACACACATGATAATGTGTGCATATATATCATGTGTATATATAAATAGATTTATTTATAGATAGATGCATGTATATATGTACATGTGTATATTGCATTGACTTTTGTTGGACAGAAGCTTTTTTGCATATAATTAAATTCACTTATTGTGTCCTTTATTCCAAAACATAGATGTTAAGTGATTTTTTTTTACTCCCCAACAGTTGTGGAACACGGTATAAACAAATTTCTTGAGGGCAGGTACTTTAAAATTTTTATTTTATATGTTTCAAACCTAGCATGCCACCTTCAGTGCTTTTTTGAGGGGAAGGAATTAGGTTTTTATTTTTCATTAGTGTAAGTAACTTCTGACTTTAAAATTCCCCTCACTTGTGTGGATTGATAATAGTTTGCAATCAATAATCATAAAAGTTCACTGGGGAAATTAAAGATTTAAATGACTTGCCCATGATAACACAATCAGTAGGTATCAGAAACAGAATCATCACTTACAACTTCCTGACACAAAGAAAGGCAAAAGAAAAAGGAGTCTACATACAGTGGAGAAGAACAAGTCAGGAATTCCCTCCCAACATCTAGTAATCTTGGCTGAATTGAATAAGTGTCTACTTGCTTTATTCCAGTTCTAGATAATGGTTATCTAAACTTTTCTACTTTTATTCATTTTTTTTTTCTGGAAGAGCTCTATACCAATGAAAACGCAGGTTCCATTTTTTAACTGTGTATAACAACTGAAAATTTTCTTCATTTTTCCTCCAACTATTGTGCTCTCCCCTTTCTTATTTTTGATTTTAGTAACTGTTTATTTTTCTTGTCTTTTTAATTAAATTCACTAATGGTTCCTCAAATATAGTCTCTAGTACTCAGATGGATCCATAACCTCATAGATGGTGGAGCTCCCTACAATAATGTAGGTTGTAAACCATCCTTGCACAACTTTAGTTCTTCTCCATTCAAAAATTCACCATAAAGGGATTCTTTCCTCATTTTCCCCTAAAAATCGCAATGATAACAGTGGAACATTCTGGCCATCTACCTGTTACCCATTGCTCTACCATGTGACAGACTCATCATTTCTTTCATCATTCTTTGATTTGAACCTTAACTTCTATGCTTTAGAGTTCTTCATTGTTTATATATTGCAGACCACTCACATGTGCCTTTCCACTAACCTTCATTATGTTCTCATCCTTAGGTTTTTGGAAACAGTAATGTTCCATTCTCTCTGCCATTCAACAATACTTGCAAAAATATTTATGTTGAAAAGATGGATCTTGGCTATTATGGTAAGTGTGGGCCCAGGAACATGCCAGCTCTCTTTCTCATTCCTTTTTTTCCCATCAGTTTTGAAAATTTTTATTATTTATTTACTTTTGACATTCTTTTTTTTTTTCAATTTTGAATTCCAAATCTCTCCTTCTTAATTGTGGATTTAGTTCAGGGTACAACAATATTGTCTGTTCTGGATAAAATGTCCTTAAAATATGATGACCACTCATTTCCTTTCTTTACATTATTCAAGGATACCAATAACTCTGAGGTTCCTTCTCTGAGCATGGTCTTCTGCTTCTTTCACATTTGCTTGTGAAGTTATAAAATCTTATTCAGGCAAGTGGGTTTTTTTTTATTTTATTATTATTCATGGCAGAAATTTTAAATTTTTGACTTCTATTTTTCATTCATTCAAATTTTATTTATGTTTATCTTGTATGTTTCTGAATAGTTTAGAGTTAGTAGAGTTAAGTTTATTGCTTCCTATTGTTTCCTTAAAATATTCTTATTTACTGATGTCAATTCTTCCTTATTTTCTTCATCATGTTTATCACATAAGCTAACATAAATGGGATGAAAATTATTCCGGACAAGCAATAATTTTGATATGGTTTCATTTGGTGATATTTAATGTTATATATTTTTATTTCTACTAGCAGTAGATTTATTCCTAACATATGATCTTGATCAGATGGAAAGAATTTCAATTGCTTTCCTCACTTCTAATTAGTTCTCTGTCACTGGAGGGCCAGAATTCATCTCCTACAAACATTTCATTGTCTTTGCTTGCTTTAAATTCTTTGGTTTTGAAGGATGTTTATTGCTTCAATAAAATGTGAAAACATTATAACCCATAAAGAACATACTTCAATGGCTTCAATAAACTTCAAAGAATATTCTTCAAGACATATTGCAGTAGTTGTTGGGGCAGAAAAATCATATATTCTAAGGATCATTCAAGTCAACAGTGAAGAAGAATCAATGGCATCCAACTATAAAGAATGTTTGAAAATGAAGAAAATAACTAGAGTTTATGTACTACTGAGACCAAATAACTCACTGAATCTTCAGAAAACTAGCAAAGACTTTTAGAGAGACCCAGCAGCTTAGATGGTTATTATTTATTTCTCTTCAAATTAGATATGGAATCTGTCACCAGGAACCTATCATTCTATTATCATAGGCAGTGATTCAGCAAACAACATCCTGCTCTCCAACATCAACTTTTTAGCCAAAATACTAAGGTTTTTAAGACTTCAAAGTCCCTAGAAATTCCATGGAGGTTTTCTTCTATAGCAACCACTTTTTCACATGTACATCAGCAATGGTTAGTGTGTTTGGAAAATTTTGTCAGCCTTTCTATCAAGTGGCTAGGAAAACAGAATTCTTATTGATTGGTCATGTCAGATTTATAAATGGCAATTTTTATTATCCTTAGACAATGAACTAGCAACCACCAATATATATCTCTTATTCCTGAGAGCAATATGCTATTTTTTCTGGAATAAAATAGAATTCTCTATTAGAAAGTATATTTTCACCATGATAGCATAAACATAAATCAATCAATAAATAACATATATATTACACAGTTTAAATGATGAAAGGTTTTCTTTTTTCTTTGTACTTTTCTAATTCGTGTTCTTCAATTCAATGACTTTTTGACATTAATTTTAATACCCTTTATGACTTTAGAATATTTTTCTTTGTGGTTTACTATTTGGATAGTTTCTTCTATTTCATCTAATAGACTTCTATCCTTTTGAGTAATTTGGAACAGAAAGAGGCCTTTCCATTCTCTCCTCAAGCAGAAAGATCTACTTACATTTATAGCCTGTATAATTGGTGGGTGCCTCTGGCAAGAATATAAACATAGCACATAGCCTCCAGGTCACTAGAAGAATTTTCTCAGTGTCCCTATCTCCAGTATGTCAATTCAAGCTACAATCATTTGAGATTCTCCCTGGAAACTGTTAGTGAAAACTACCTGATTCTCTTCCTCTTCCTTACCAGACTTTCTTTAGAGGGATTTCTAAAATGTCACCTTAAATCAGTCCCACTACTTTACCCTTTTCCCTTGTAACCTCTGCTAATTTTGTAAGATATTATGAATTTTCTTCAAGTATTCATTTGCATCAGCTAGATGCTAATCAGTTTCCTTTAGCAAATATACACAGATCCAAAATTCTGAAAACAACCACTTCTCTCTTCTCATCTCTTTTGCAATTCTAGATAGCTACTGAGCTACAGAGCAGACTTCTGACCAGAGGTGGGTGGTACTGGAACTGAGCTGGCTGTTAAATCTGAAGAGTATGAATAGTTAGGTATTCAAGAGCTCTATGGACTATAAAGTTCTTCCTCAACTCTAGCAAATATAAAAGTGCTTAGTTATCATCATTATAGCTAAGATTCATATGATATTTTAAGGTTTGCAAAATGCTTCACATATATTACCTAATTTGATCCTCTCAAAAACCTTGAGGTTCTTATTATTCTCATTTTATAAATAAGGAAATTGAGACAATTAGAAGTCTGCCTTGCCCAGGAACACAAGCTAGGAAGTGTCTGAGAAATACTTGAATAACTTGGAGAGCACTTTCAGTAACTCTGGCCTGAGCATCAGCTGACAAAGCACTTTTCTCAGCCCCCTTTACAGCTCATCTGACCAGCTATTGATAGTCTAAGTTTGAGAGTCACAGGAATGAGTTGCTGAATAGCATTAACATCAAGATAGATTTATTCAGTTCTCTCCAATAAAGAGTTCTGACCTAGAAATTCAAGAACACAGTTCATCTGGATGAGACAAAGTACAGTAGTTGTCAGCATCAGTTGAACCTCATCTTCTATGACAAGGTGAGTGACAAACACTGGTAGACTGCATGGATAACTTGGGTTCCATCCTTGCTGGGTCCATCTTTTGAGACAAAGAAACCATTATTAGGAAAAGAAATGTCTGCAGAGAGTAAGGAAGTGGGGAGGAAGGAGAAGTCTGATGATGGATAGTACATGGTTTGATCAGCATTTCCCAAATTAGATTCTGGATTCATATAGTCTTGTACATAATAGAGTTTCTATGAGGAAATGTCACAATATTTATGATTTTTGTCTTCAAAAGCATCAAAGATGATTTTGAAGGGTATTGACCTCTGATTTCATTGGCATAAAAACTCCCTCCAGTGATAGCCAGGAGCATCTGGCTTGTATCTTGAGCCTTGATGAATTCACTGAGGAGTTAATTGACTTGTCCATGGTCACACAATCAATATGTATCAGAGAAAGGAGTTTTACCTGACTTCCAAGTCTGGCCCTCTATCTATAGCATATATCTATATCTACCTAGCATATATATCTATAACATATATCTATATCTATATAGCATATATCTATATATATCTAGCATATATATCTATAACATAGTGCTTCATGAAATAATGTATGTACTTAAATTTTTCTTGTTTCATTATTTTATTATACCTAAACTATCATAAATTATCTAAGAAAGCTTTTATATATGAGTTCTGAACCAAGCCTAACTCTGGCTATACTGGTGGGGATCTGGTAGTTTACTTTAGGATGAGAACCTAAGGAGACATTTCTAATCCAGTTAATATTTAACAAAAGAATTTTACTTGACAGTATCAAGGATAAAGTGATTCAATTGGACACTACTCTTCTCACTTTCAGCTTGTAGATTTGATCAGTCAGGAAAATGTTTTGACTCACAAGGCAATGAATGAAGTATCCATCAAACTCAAGGGTACCTCAACTCCTCATGTTTTTTATACTTTTAGGTGACTAGGAGATAATCAAGCATTTGAGACTTTATCTCTCAGTCTAATGGCCAGAGATAATTTCATAGCCTTTTTAAAGGGAAAAATAACCTAGACTGAGTAGATATTTTTGCTATCACAGTACCATACCACAGTACCATATCACAGTACCAGGATATTCTATGTGGAATATGTTCACATTATGACCACTGATAACTGTGCAAGTTTATTCCATGTTCATTGAGATCTACCGTGATAAGAAGAAAGAGAAGGGGATCAATATCCAGCAAATGTGGTTTGCAGTCACAGACTATGCCATTTTCTGGCTGACTGATTTAATGAAAGTCCCTTAAACTATGAATTTCATCACTAATAATAATAGAATAAACAAGTTGGATTAAATAATCTCTAAAGCTTCTTCTGCATTTTATACAAATCTATGTTAATTCAATTTTGCCATGAAATTAAGGTCAATTTTACTAATTTTGCTCCCAAATTTTCTTGACCCTCCCATTTTTTCTAGGAAAATGCAATACCCTCAGATCATGTCAAACAATGTTATTGTTGAATTCTTTCAGTCATGTATGACTCCTTGTGACTCTCTTTGGGATTTTCTTGACAAAAGATACTGAAGTGGTTTGCCATTTTATTCTCTAGTTCATTTTACAGATGAGAAAACTGAGGCAAACAGGTTAAGTGATTTACCCAAGGTCACAAAAATAAGTGTCTGAGGCTACATTTGGACTCAGCTCATCCTGATTCCAGGGCCAGTGCTCTGTCCATTGTACCATCTAGCTGCCTCATATTCCCAAAATTGATATATTACAATTGGAAAACTGTTCAAGGGCTTGATCCATTTTGGAAATAGAGAAAATATAGGGTGGGAAAAGCAAGGAAAGATTGATTATAAGTGCTAGGAAAAGTAATTACATAAGCCAAATATGATGCTCTATTTCTCTGTTAGGGGGCATAACATCATAGGTTTAAAGTTGGAAGGACCTTAAAGAACATTTAGTACAAGCCTATGGTTTTATATATGGAGAAACTGAGGAGAAGGGAAGTTAAATAATTTGTCCAAAGCCACACAAGTAATAAGCCTCAAATACTGAGTTTTCTTCCAGATTCTCTGACTCTAGAGCTTGTCAGTGTGCTTTCCTTTGTACCATGAGGCATAAGAGCACTCAAATAGGCCCCAGGATACCTGAGTTCTAGATTTAGTTGTAACTTTACAGATACATCATCTTGAGTAGGTCACTTTATTTCCAGAGTCCTGTCCTTTTCTGTAAAATAATAGCCTTGGACACAATGACCTTGAAAGTCCCTGTGCTAGTTCTGAAACTGTTGGTTTATGACTTCTGCAAAACATGGCTTTGTCCTGAATTCTCAGTTTTTAAGCCATTAGGGACTCATTTCACTCTCTACAAGCCTAACATTTCTCCCATTATCACATTAGTAATGTAAAAGCAAACATTTACAGTTATCCCTTCCACATAGCAACTTTCCTTATTGTAGTTCTGATATATCATGCTTTGATATACGAAATTAAATGGAAATTTGGGGGAATTTTTCAGAAACTATAGATACATGCAAAAGCCAGAAGACAACACAGAAAAAGTTTAGAAACTCAGATGTATATAAGATATATATTGTATAATATCACTGATATTTTATCTTTTGATGTCATAATAATTCAGACTTCTTCTCTGATATGAAGGAAGGGCCAAAAAACTTTAACATGAATTTTCCAGGTTGCAGTGGAGTTGTTGGGGGGAAGATTACCATAACCCAAAGCCCTTTGATTTGGAAGGGATAACTGTATATAGCACTTTTAAGGTTTACAGAGGGCTTCACATAAATTATTTCTTTTGATCCTCAGTGATGAAAGTACTATTGCTATCACACACACACACACACACACACACACACACACACACACACACACACATTTTGTCAATAAACTCAGCCTGAGGAACATTTTTCCCAGTTTCACATAGTTAGTATTTGAGGAAAAAACTCAAAATCAGCTTTTTTTGACACTAAGTCTAACACTATGTCACCTAGCTGCCAACACAGATTAAAGTGCACTCTATGAGTCATCGTTCACTCCTGATCAAGCTATTCCTTCTTCTTTTTCTCAGATTTACTCCTTGTACTTTCCAACCCAATAAGTAAATCCAGACCATTAGTTTAGATGTATTTACTTATTTCTCCTATTCTCCACAGGTTTTCTACAGACCTGATGATGGCCTCAAGGATTTTCTCCAACAATGAATCCACTTAAAACTATGGAAGAAATATTTGGAACAGCTGAGCTCTTAGAGGTAAGCTAGGTCATAAAGTAAGTAGAGTGTCTGGAGGTCAGGAGAGGAGTTGAGAAGATTCAATGTCCTGAGTTCAAATCTACCTCAGACACTTATGAGTTGTGTGACTGTGGACAAGTCATTTTACTCTACTTGCTTCCATTTCCTTACAGGTAAAATGAGCTGGGGAAAGAAATGACAAATGATTCCAATATTTTTGCCAAGAAAACCCCAAGTGAGGACATGAGTCAGACACAATAAATCACTGACCAGCAGCAAGGGGTCTTGATGTTGGATGGAAAGATGGAAACATGTTGGGCTAATTGAGTACTTTACCATTATTTTCGCTGTTTGTCAGAAGTGACCATCCTGCCACCACAGAGCAAGTTTGCAGAGTAATTAGTCTCAGCTTTCTCTTCTCTAAAATAAGAGTGTGAGATTAAGGGCTCACTAAGGACCTTTCCAGTTGGAGCTTTTTTATGACTGTTCATTTGAAAATATAGCCAGAGCACTTTCATTTAAATCAAACCTACAAGCTGCACTACAGAATGGGTAGCATGCCGAGAACAACAGAATTCCCCAGAACGAGTCACAGACTCTCAGAGTTGAAGGGAAGCTCAGAGACTCTGAGATCATCTCATCGATCCCTCACCCAATGCAGAGATCCTTTCTGTGCCATCTCAAAGAACTAATCATGTAGCTTGTTCTGAAGCATGGACTCCTTCAGTCACTCTTTTTTTCAGGGTCCATCTCTCCCTCCTCATGGGTGAGCATGGTATTCTCTTCTAGGTGGAATGCTTCCTTGTTCCTTTAATGTTACTGAACTTGGTGATTTCATTGCTATAAAGAACTTCCAAATGAGTAAGTTCCCTTTACCAAAACAGGTCAGTAGCTTCTCTGAAACTTAGAGTGTTTTTTTTTTCTTAATGTTTCCCTTTATTTGTCACATTTCTCATTTCTTACAGCACAGTAAGATTCCATTACATTTATGTGCCATATTTCGTTTAGCCATTTCCCCAATCAATGGACATTTAATTTGTTTCCAGGTCTTTGTTATCACAAAAAGTTCTGTTATAAAGATATAAAGACTTTTTTTACATCAATGGCCTCTTTGGATCAGTCACTTTATTTGCATAATGAATTCATACTTTTTTTAGCTTTTTATTTTCAAAATATATGTATAGTTTTCAACATTCACTCTTGCAAAACCTTGTGTTCCAAGTTTTTTCTCGCTCCCTTCTCCACTCTCTCCCTTAGATGACAAGTAATCCAATATATGTTAAACATGTACAATTCTATATGTTTCCACATTTATCATTCTGCATAAAAAAATCAAAAAGGAAAAAATAGAGAAAGAAAATAAAAAACAACCAAAAAAACAACCAAAAAAGTGAAAATATTGTGTTGTTATTCCTATTCAGGACCTTTAATTCTCTTTCTGGGTACAGATGGCTCTTTTCATCCCAAGTCTATTAGAACTGGCCTGAATCACCTCATTATTGAAAAGAACTATGTCCATCAGAATTGATGAGTGTATAATCTTGCTGTTGTGCACAATGTTCTCTTGGTTCTACTCATTTCACTCAGCATCAGTCCATGCAAGTCTCTTCAGGCCTCTCTGAAATCATCCTGATGATCATTTCTTATAGAACAATAATATTCCATAATATTCATATACTATAACTTATTCAGCCATTCTCCAACTAATAAGCATTCACTCAATTTCCATTTCCTTGCCACTATGAAAAGAGCTGCTAAAAAATATTTTTGCACAATGTGAGTCCTTTTCCCTTTTTATGATCTCTTTGGGATACAGGCCTAGTAGAGAGGATCAAAGGGTGTGCATCATTTGATAGACCTCTGGGTATAATTCCATATTGCTCTCCAGATTAGTTGGATCATTTCACAACTCCACCAGCAATCTATTAGTGTCCCAGTTTTCCCACATTCCCTTCAACATATATCATGATGTTTTTCTGTCATTTTAGCTAATCTGATAGGATGCACTGGTATTTCAGAGTTGTCTTAATTTTCATTTCTCTAATCAATAGTGATTTAGAGCATTTTTTCATATAGGAATGGTTTCAATTTCTTCATCTAAAAATTGCCTGTTCATATCCTTTGACCATTTATCAATTGGAGAATGCCTTGCATTCTTACAAATTTGAGTCAATTCTCTATATGTTTTGGAAATGAGGTCTTTATCAGAACCCTCGGATGTAAAAAATTTTTCCCAGTTTTTTTTTGCTTCCCTTCTAATCTGCAAAACTGCATTGGTTTTGTTTGTACAAAAACTTTTTAACATAATATAATCAAGATTAACCATTTTGCATTTCATAATGGACTCTAGTTTTTCTTTGGCCACAAATTCCTTTCTTCTCCATAAATCTGAGAGAGAGAGAAAAAAAAACTGTCCTTTATTCTTCTGATTTGTTTGTTTATAGTATCACTCTTTATGTCTAAATCATGAAACCATTTTGACTTTACCTTGCTGTAGGGTTTTAGCTGTGGTCAAAGCCTAGTTTCTGCCATACTATTTTCCAATTTTCCCAGCAATTTTTGTCAATTAATGAGTGCTTATCCCAGAAGCAGAAATCTTTGGGAGACTTACAGTTTTAGTTAACTATCTGAGTATATTAAAAATTTAAGTGATTTGATTAAGTGATAAATGATATGTCACATAAGTGTTTAAAGGGAAAGATGTGAACTTAAGTTTGCAATCTCTTATATCATGCTGCCTCTTCCAGTAAATGCACAGGTGATGTTTTTGTAGCTCTTCAGAATTTACAAAGCATTTTACATCTATGGTCTTATTTAATCTTAAAATTACCCTTAAAGGTAAGCACTACAGAATATTGTACTACCATTTTGTAGATAAAGAAACTGAGGCAAAGACAGGATAATTAACTTATCTAGTGGTCTTCTAGTCTAGCACTAATTCCCCATGGAAACTCTGCCCCATGTCCTTCAAATTTGAATTCAAAGTTAATGTGCTCACAGCTCAGCAGTTCCAGATTTCAGTCTATTATGAAGCAGTGCTTATGAAAATGCTCTGGTACTGGCTAAGAAATAGTCATGGATAAGCAGCATAGATTAGGTAAACAGCAGTAAATGACCAGAGTAACTTAGTGTTTGATAAACCTAAAGATCTAAGGTTTGGGGGTAAGAACTCAACATATGACAAAAATTGCTGGAAAAAACAAGAAAGTAATTTGGAAGAAATGATCTCATTTCATAGACTAACATCTCAAACTGTATATGAAGATGAGATCAAATGGATAAATGATTTAGACTTAACTAGTGCTATTGTAAGAAAATTAGGGGAGCATAGAAAAATGTATATTTCAGATCTATGTTTGAAGGAAGAAACTATGATCAAACAATAGAGGGGATTTCAAAGAGTAAAGTAGATAATTTTGATAATATGAATTAAAAAGTTTTTGCACAAAGAAATCTAATGCAACCAAAATTAGAAAAAAGACATAGAAACATGGGAATAAGAGGGATTTTGTAACAAGTTTCTCTGATAAAGATCCCATTTCTCAAATATAAAGGGAACTGAGCAAATGTATATATATATAACATATATATATACATTTTATATTATATATATTATATGAATATATAGGGGCAGCTAGGTGGCACAGTGGATAGAGCACCAGCCCTGAAGTCAGGAAGACCTGAGTTCAAATCTGGTCTCAGACACATAACAGCTGTGTGATCCTGGGCAAGTCACTTAACCCTAATTGCCTCAGCAAAAAAATAAATAAAAAATATGAATATATAGTTCATGTATATATTCATATTTTATATATATATATATGATATATAGATATATATAATAAGTGCAATTCCCCAGTTGATAAATGGTCAAAGGATTTGAATGGGCAACTTTTAGAAAAATAAATTAAAGTTATCAATAGTCATATTAAAATATTCTAAGTCACTACTCATTGCTCTTTGTTTTTGAGTTATTTTAGTCATGTCCAACTCTCTATTACCCCATTTGGTGTTGTCTTGGTAAAGATACTGGAAGGGTTTGCCATTTTTTTCCTCCAACTTATTTTACAAATGAAGAAATTGAGGCAAACAGGATCACACAGCTAGTAAATATCTGAAGGCCCAAATTTGCACTCAGGTCCTTCAAACTCCAGGTCCAATGCTCTATCCATTAAACCACTTAGCTGCTTTAATCTACTGATTAGAGAAATACAAATTAAAACAATTCTCAGGTGCCACCCAAAACCTGTCAAATTGGCTAATATTACAGAAAAATAAAATGACAAAAGTTAGTGGGGATATGGAACAATTAGGACACTAATGCATTGATGGTGGAGTCATGAATTAGTGCAACTATTACAAAGAATAATTTGGAACTATGCCCGAAAGACTGTAAAACTATGCCTGCCCTTTGGCCCAGCCTTTCCAATACTATTCCAAAGAGAGCAAACAAAATGAAAGAGGACTTGTTTGTACAAAAAAATATTTATAGAAGAAGTTCTTTTTGGGGTGCAAAGAACTGAAAATGAGGGGAGGCTCATCAGTTGTTGCAAAATGATGCTTGTGTGACAGAATTATTCAACTATTCTGGAGCCCATTGCTACCTCAGGTTAGCATGGAATGTTTTGAATAGTTACACAAAAATATTCAATGCTTCAAGTAAACTTATAGACGGTTTGCTTATCAAATTTGCAAATGATAATTCTCCCACCTGATCAGCATTCTCTAATAGCTTGTGTGAGAACCATAACAAAGTTTTAAATAAAGGCTGAAAAAATGTGTTATTCAACAATATTTTTATACTGATATGAAGGTGTCTTGTATTCTCAACCAGACTGTAAAATTCTCAAGATCAATATACGTTTAATTCTCAATGTCAAATATATATATATATATACACATGTATATGTATATATACATATTTATATATATATATATATAATATATACACATATTTATATATACATATATATTTTTGTAGGTGTGTAAGATATGTATATATGTACACACATATATTTGCATTTGTATGAACGTGTGTATGTTCCATTTTTTCATTTTCATCATTTTTCATTTCTTCATTTTCAAAGAGGAGCAATAACATCACAAAGTGATGTCTTAATCTGTGCTATACAAAGTTATGAACTTCATTTTCTCCTCTAGAATCATCAAAGTCCAGTTACAAGACAAAAATAAATGTGAATGACAATAGCTTATCTGATGTCTAACCAAGCTCTTAGTGCTCCATGGTATCTGATTCAGTTGCCTTCGTGGCATTGGAACATATTGTTTTCATCTATCCCTTCTGATGGAGGAAGTCTTCACATGCTTGGGTAGATCATCTCCATAACTTATTTTTGGTTTTGAGACCTGTTAGTTACCTTCAACCAAGTTTAGCCTTTCTGCTAAAATGGTTTATTAGAGTATGGTCACTGCACATGCTACAGCTTCCTGGAGTCTTCCAGGTAAGAGCTGAGGTCCAGGTGGACACCAAAGGTGGATGAGCAGCCCTGAAAAGAGCTTGGCAAACTCTCAGCCAGAAATGTTAATCCTTTCCGAACACCCAAATACTTTGCAAGGAGACCCTTAACAATATGTAGGAAATACTTTATTATTTTCCTAAGTTGATTATATTGAATTTATTTTTATTTTTTACGTATGATTGATCTTCATAATAAGAACATTAATTATGCCAAGCTCTAAAAAAGCAATCATCTAACATGAACTCCAAATTTTGGGAGAGAAATTTCAAATATTTCAGAGCAAGGATAATTCTAATCCCACAGACTTATTTTGGAAGGAAAAGGAAAAAAAATCTCATGACAAGAAGAAACAATTCTAATAAGGAAAATATGAGTTTTCTAAAGATACTAATGTGAATGTGCAGAAAACTTATTAAATATTTTAGGCTTTTAAAAGATTCATACAAAATCAAAAGTAACAGAAGATCAATACAAAAGTGTAGCCCAAGACTCTAAAGAAATGTCAGAAGTGCTAAAACTCAGAAGGAGCTGGAACTGTAAAAAGAAAGCTATGAAAAAAAGAATAATTTTTGTTTGGTTTGGTTTTTGTTGTTGTTGTTGTTGTTGTTGTTGGAAGGTTGACAAATTGGAAGGTCACCAACGAATAACACTTCTGTTCAAGGTGGATGGGATGATAACTGTTCAAAGAGAGGAGTGAAAGCCATTCAATTCTTGTTTTGATTCTGTTTTCACTGCCAAGAAGAAAGACCTTCAAATGAAATAGAATAGAACAAAAATAGCAAATAGATTTGAACCCCAAGATAAGAAAGGACTGATCATCTCCCTTTTAATGAAGTGTCCTTGATGAGTTCAAGTCTTCATCCTTAAATCCTGAAAGAACTGAAGAATGAAATTATTGAGCCTCTGCTAATGAAATTTGAAAGATCATATATATAGAAAACTTATCAAAGACCAGGAGAAGACCAATTGTTCTGATTTTTTAAGGAAGGGAAGGAAAAAATAGAATAAAATCTACAAACAAAAGGCCACTGAACATGATTTTGATTCCTAATAAAATTCTAGAATAAAATATGAACAATATGAGTTGAGAAGATCTGGAAAATTTGTCCCTCTTTCACAGGATTACCAAATGTAGAGCATAGGATTTTCATGATTGTAGCTCATTTAATATTTGTAAAAAAAAATTCCATGCCATTTTTAAAGGAAAAAAAGGAAAGGTATGAGCTGGTTTAAGATGGAGTTGGGATTGGTTGATAACAGCTTAGAAAGATTTCTCCAGGAGAGTGCCACAGGCATCTATGCTTGATCTATTTTACTCTGTTCAACAATGACTTGAATCAAAGCACATATGATATGTTTATCTAACTTACAAATGACACAAAGTTCGAAGTAACTAATATGCTAGATGAGAGTGTTAAGATGCAAAAATGTGTAGATTATTTGGTTGAATTATATAAAGTAAAACTTAATAATATTAATAATAATAATATAAGATGATGCAGTGGATAGAGTGCTGGGCCTGAAGTTAGGAAAATTTCAGTTCAATTTTAGCCTCAGACACTAACCAGCTATGTTACCCTGGGCAAGTCATTTAGCCCTGTTTGTCTTAGTTTCCTCATCTGTAAAATGAGCCAGAGAAGAACATGGCAAACTACTACAGTATAATCCTTTAAGTCATACTTCAGACCTTTCTACCTCTTGACTGAAACCCTTATCTCAACTTCTCCTTATATATCTCCCCCGACCAAAATGTAGGTTCTTTCACTATAGGACCTATCTTGTTAGCTGACATTTATATTCTAAGTACCCATCCATCCAGTAATAAATACTTGACAAATGTTCTATCCATCCATCTGTCTACCTATCCATTCATCTATCCATCCATCCATCCATCCATCCATCCATCCATCCATCCATCTATGTATCCATCAATCTACCTACCTGAAAAAAAAGTTTATTCTTACTTGAAATGAATTAATAATTAACCAATTATGGTTGTCCTCCATTCTTGAAGAGGACTGTGTTAGATTTGAGTTAGAGTGTGTCCCATCAGCATGATTGATCAGATCAATATGAGCTAGGAGTCTGCCATAGGTTGGACACAAGTAATACCTAAGAATATTTGTAGTGGACTCCTTACCTTTGCACCTCCTGTGCTCCTTTCTTCTGAACTAATTCAATTCTGTTTTGCTCATAGAGCACAACACCTTCTCTGATGAAGGAATACTATGTTATTTATCTATCTATGCATCCATCTATTTATGTGTGTATGTATCTATCTATCTGAAAAAGTTTACTCATAATTGAGAGGAATTAATAGAAGTATTGTTGTTCAGTTCTGTCTGATTCTTTGTGTCTCCAATGGCCAAAGCACACCATTATTATCCATGTGCGGTTTTCTTGGCAAAGATACTAAAGTGGTTTATTATTTCCTTCTCCACTGGGTTAAGATAAATGAAAGTTAAGGGACTTGCACAGGGTCACACAACTAATAAGTATATATGATCAGATTTGAACTCAGGTTATTTGCAAATCATGACTTATGACAATAATTTCCCTTGCTATTACAAAGCTTCTTGACATACTAATGGACCTATAACTGACTATTTCAGAGTAATTATTCTGTAGCTCTAAAGGGCACACTGGGTGTAGCCCTGGACTTGAAATCAGCAGGATTTGTCTTCATCAGTTCAAATCTGGCTTCAGATACTCATTAGCTATGTAATCTTGGGTAAGTCACATAACCTTGTTTACCTCAGTGCTTCATTTGTAAAATAAACTGGAGAAGGGAAATGGCAAAAAACTATGATATCTTTGCCAAGAAAACTCTAAAATGGGACCGCAAAGAATAGGATATGAGTGAATTGACATAACCACAAAAACATTTTATAGGTGTATAATGGTTTTTTAAAAAGTAGATTTCAAAAATAATGTTGAAACTTTAATGAATATGGGAGTATATTACTGTTAAAATCAATCTTGATTCAAACCTTGCCCTGGTCCATCAGGTAAACTCAGAAAAAGAAAGCTAAAAGGATTTTATTTAGCACATCAAAGCAGCAAAACCAAACTCAATGAAAACTATCAAGGCTCCCTCTGATTTATACCTTAAAAGGTGTATATTCAAAAGTCATCATTGCATTTACTAACTATAATTCTTAAGAAGATACTTAACCCATGTGGGTCAGTTTTATCAACAAAATAAAAGAATTCTATTAAGTGATCTTGAAAATCCCTCCCAATGATTCTAAAGCAATACTTCAAGATATAAATCAATATTATTGGAGTCTTTATGGGTCCGACTGAACATCTAAGACAAATCTGCCCATGATACATCCTTGTTCAAAATCCTTCAGAAGATGTCTATTGTCTCTACATAAAACACAAAGTCTTTATCTCAGCTTTTAAGGCCTCCCACAGTCTTTCTCCAATCCAGACAGAGAGGGAAGATCCATATATTCTTTGAAATTTACCACTAGTTTTTGAAGACTATTTGTAGATTCCCAAAAGACCTGAATTCACATTATATCTATGACTCAAATGGGTTAGATGTTCCTGGGTGAGTAACTGAAGTTCTCAGAATTCTAGACAACTTTCTGAAAGTATAGGTTCCAAACCAGGTGATGATTTGCATTAATACAGGGAATTTTATTATCTGAAAGTTACTTATACATTATACGTCTGCATTTTATTCCTATCCTCTTTTATTTATGCTGTTTTCTATTAATACTACTAGCTATTCTTCAAACTTACCATTGTCATCAAATAAACCTGTATAAACCTGTATATTTGTAGAGCCATATGTTTGGAATATATGCCCTTTTCATCACAACTACTGAAGTTCCTTATTTTCTATTAAGATGTGCCACTTCTTAAGGAAGGATTCCTTTATTCTCCCCTTGCTCCCCAACCCTTATTGTACCCTTTCTCAAATATAAATATTTACAGAGCACTTTATTTGATCCCTCATTTGCCCCATTCCTTCACTCCCTACCTTTATGGTACTTCTGTCTCTCAGCGGAATGTAAGTTTCTTAAGAGCAAGGCTCATTTGTTTGGGAATTTGGGGTACGTTGGAGGATTATTTCGTCCAAAGGGACATCATAACCCATCTCTAACTGGGAGGTCTTGGAGAGTCAACTGAGAATGAGAAGAGTAAAGTGATTTTTCCATAGCTCCAAAGGTAGGATATATAACAAGTGGCAACTGAATCTAGGTTTTCTTATCTTCATATCTGAAATTCTTACCCACTATACATTGCTATTTTTGAAGCAAAAAAAAAAAAAAACAAAAACCAAAAAAAAAAACACCAAAAAAAAAGCAATTGGAGTACTCTACTCATCATAGTGGAAATGTACTGTGTAGAAGGCCTGGATTTAATAGTACCATAGAATCTGAGTTGACCTTTAACAAAGTCCTTTTCAAAATCAATATGAATATTCAGTAAAGCCCATTTGGAAAAGTGTTGACTTCTTAGGTTTACCTCAATCATTTTTTTTCCCTGAAAAAAATTCAGTTACTTTTCAGTATAGTACAGTAGCTTCCTTGTTGAGCTATACATAAAATGCTATAACAGGAGAAAGTTAGCACCTCTGAGTATTTTTTAATCTGTTATAAACAGATAGTGGGTACAAGGTTGTATTTGACATATCTTCTCCTTTAGCAACAAAGATACCAATTAAAATGCAAAAAAAATCACATTTTAAGCTCAGTGCTGATGTACCTTTCTATAGAGATGCCAGCTAGGTCAAAAGTTCTTGCTTAATTGGCCTGTACACAAGCAGAATAAAAGAGCATATAACACCATGGCTGCTCATCCTGAAATTGCGGTAATTAATGCATCCCTATTCTTACATTCTCAGCTAAATTTGGAACATTCTCCATAATTAGCCAAGACTGACATTATTAAAAACAAACAAAACAGAAATAACACCTCTAAGTTTAATGGGTATAAAGACAATCTTCTACAGCAGTTTACAATTTGCTTACTTGTTTCTAGCAACATGTAAATGTATAGAAAAATGAGTTGGAAAATGAAGAAACATTTTCAAAGACTGATAAAAATGAACAAAGTCTGTCTGTTGTATTGGGAGCCCTACTTTTTAATACTTTGAATGAATGCAAAATCATAAAACTCTTTCCCATTCTGAAGGGAAAATGCTCTCAGGTCAATGCTCTCACTGGCATATTGACTTATGAACAGCAACATTAATAATTCATTGTTTTCATAATAATTGGTTTAATCACCACTTAAAAAAAGAATAGGTTTTAGTATCTTGTTTCAAATATTCCTTCTCCTGACCCTTTGTCTCTGCTTTCTTTTTTAAAAAATCACAATAAAGAATAAAATAAGTGAAAAATATGTTTTGATCTGTCTGCCAGTTCTTTATTTGATTAAGGGTAGCAGTTTCCTTTATGAGTTCTTTGTACTTGTCTTAAATCTTTGTGATGCTGACAAGAACTGAGAAAATCATAGTTGATCATCATACAATGTTGCTGCTACTGTGTACAATGTTTTCCTGCGATTCTGCTCATTTCACTTTATATCAGTTCAAACAAATCTTTTCAGTTTTTTCCTGAAACCTGCCAATTCATCACTTCTTGTTGCACAAAAGTATTCCATTATGTTCATGTATCACAGCCTGTTCAACAATTCCCAAATTGATGGGCGTCCCCTCAATTTCCAATATTTTGCTACCACAAAAGAGATGCTATAAATATTTTTGCACATATAGATCCTTTTCCCTTTTTATGATCTCTTTGGGAAACAGATCTAGTAGTGGTATTGCTGGGTCAAACAGTATGTACAGTCTGACTGTTTTTTGGGCATGGTTTCAAATTGCTCTTCAGAACAGCTGGATCAGTTTACAATTTCACCAACTATGCATTATTACTGTCCCAATTTTCCCACATCTTCTCCAACATTTATCAGGTTTTTTATCATGTTGACTAATATAATAAATGTGATGTGATCTTGGAGGTGTTTTAATTTGCAAATTAGAAGAGGAAGGAATAGTGTAACTACCAGATCTATAGGAAGAGGGAAAAATCTTGATTAAATAAGAAATAGAGAGTATTATCCAATGCAACATATATAATTTTGATTGTATTAAATTAAAAGACTTTTATACAAATGAAACCAAAACAATCAATATTAGAAAGAAAACAGAGAGCTGGGGAACAATCTTTACGGCAAGTATCTCTTCAAAAGACCTAATTTCTCAAACATATAGAGTACTGAGCCAAATTTATAAGTATGCAAGTCATTCCTCAATACAATATGAACAGACACTTTTTAGATGAAGAAACCAAAATTATCCATAAATATATAAAGTACTCTAAGTTATTTTGGTTAGAGAAATGAAAATTAAAACAATGGTCTATTTTATTTTTTTCTTCAGAAAACCAGCCCAGAGATTTATTTATTAGTGCAATAGGTATTTTTTGCTGTTGTTTTTGCTATTGCTCTTTTTTTAAGTTTTTTTTTTTTTAACTTTTAGTCTTATTTATCTTACCTTTGATTTTCAGAATTTCCAATTTGGTTCTGAAATAGGAGATTTTTAGTTTGTTCTTTTTTCAATGTTTTTGTTTTGTTTTGTTGCATGCCTACTTTATTGATGTCCTTTTCCCATTTTGTTGATGTAAGAATTTAGAGAAATAAATTTTCCTTTGAGTACTGCTTTGGCTACATTTCACACATTTTAGTATGTTGTCTCATTGTTGTCATTCTCTTTAATGAAATTATTGTTTCTCTGATTTGTGCTTTGACCCATTTATTCTTGGATTAGATTATTTAGTTTCTAATTAATTTTTAAAATATCCTCCCATTGCCATTTGTTGAATATAATTTTTATTGAATTAGGATCTGAAAAGAATACAGTAATTAATTGGTTTCAGAAGGAATCTGACCATTATCTGAGACTTGGGAATGCCAGGAGTCCTGGGTCCTCTACCACCACTGCTTCCACCTGGGCTCCTGCTGCTGTTTAGACCACTGCTGCTACTATTGCTTTTGCTGCTTCTCTTTCTGTTGAGCTCTCCAGCTGCTCTGTCTTGTCACATGCCAAATTCAATGATTTTTAAAGCAAATCATACAGTTACTGATGTATCTCTATTTTTTTTTGCCTTTTTACAATTATTTTTAAAGTTTTGTGCCTGTTATGTGGTCTATTTTTGTGTAGATTGCCATGTGCTGCTGAGAAAAAGTATATTCCTTTTGTTCCCATTTAGTTTTCTCCAAAGGTCTGTCATATTTAACTTTTCTAATATTCTATTTACATTCTTAGTTAATTATTTATTTTGGGAGATTTGATTTATCAGGTTCTAAGAAGGGATAATTGAGGTTCCCCATTTGCATAGTTGTACTATTTCTTATAATTCACTGAATTTCTTTTTTAAAAATTTGAATGTTATGCCACTTGATACATATGTATTTAATATTGATGTTTTCCTATCTATGGTACCTTTTAACCAAATATAGTTTCCTTTCTTATCTCATTTAGATAATATTAGATAATCTCAATTAGAAATATTTTTGCTTATGCTTTGTTTGAGATCAGGATTACTATCCTTGTTTTTTATTTGTTTGTTTCTTTTTGTACTTCAGCTGAAGCATAATCGATTCTACTCCATCCCCTTACCTTTACTTTGTGTGTGTTTATTTGCTTCAAGTGTGTTTCTTGAAAAGATCATATTGATTCTGGTTTTTGAAAAGGGGACCAGGTGGGGGCGGAGCCAAGATGGCGGAGTGAAAAGGTGACTTTCTGTCTCTCCTCCAATCTTCTCTCAAATCAACAATAAAATAAGCCTCTGAACTGATCTTCAAGTCAACGAACTCAGAAATATTTGGACACTGCTTTCTGGATAACTTCATATCAGGTTAGTCTGACTCGTACAGAGAGATAAATAGACGACTCCTGTGTAGGCCAGAAGTGAGGGTGGGACTCAGCTCAGCTCATCATGGCAGAAATTCCAAACTCCAAACTCCAAATTCCAAACACCTGGAGTTTATCTGAGGCACTCGGGACACTCTGCCCTGATTGGGGGCAGGTGTTCTGGCAGACTTGTCTTATTTAAGGAGTAATTCGGGCTTAGTCCTAGCCCCCACCGGCCCAGCACCTTAAGTCAACTCACCGAAGTGCCCCAGGGCAAAGCTTTTCTGCCGCCATTTTTTCCCTACCTTAAAGAGATATCCACGCTGTCTAAAAAAAAATTAGGAAGCAAAAGAGAGCTCTCACCATAGACAGCTTTTATCAAGGCAAAGAAGCGTTGACCCCAGATCCTGAGGTTCCTTTAGACAAAATACAAGAAGAAGGTATTAAAGACCATCACTGGTCACTTTTTCAAAATGCCTTTCTGGAAGATTGCATAAAGAACCTCAAAAGAGAGCTGGAGGATAAATGGGAAAATAAACTGAAATCAGTGCAAGAAGGATACAATATCTTGCAAGAAGGATATGATGCCCTGCAAAAGATATATGAAAAAGACACCAATTTATTGAAAAATAAAATTAGTGAAGTGGAAAAAGAGTGCAATGAACAAATTGGCCAGTTACAAAAGGAGCTTAAAAAGGTAGCTGAAGAAAACAACACTTTAAAAATAAGAATTGAACAAATGCAAGTGAATGACTCAATAAGACTTCAAGAATCAGTCAAACAAAAACAAAAAAATGAAAAATTAGAAGAAAATATGAAATATCTCCTAGGAAGATCAACTGACTTGGAAAATAGATCTAGGAGAGACAATCTAAGGATTATTGGACTTCCTGAAAGCCATGATCAAAAAAAGAATCTAAACACTATCTTCCAGGAAATCCTGAAAGAAAACTGCCCTGAGATTGTAGAATCAAAGGGCAAAATCACCATTGAAAGAATTCACAGATCACCTCCTGAAAGAGACCCCAAAATTAAGACCCCAAGGAATATTGTAGCTAAATTTCAGGACTATAGCACTAAAGAACAGATTCTGCTAGCAGCTAGAAAGAAACAATTCAAATACCAAGGATCAATAATTAGAATCACACAGGATCTGTCAGCCTCCACACTGAAGGATCGAAGGGTCTGGAACCAGATATTCTGAAGGGCAAAGGAACTTGGATTACAACCAAGAATAACCTGTCCAGCTAGAATGAGCAGTATCCTCCAGGGAAGAAGATGGTCATTCAATGATATAGGTGAATTTCACCTATTTCTAATGAAAAGACCGGATCTGAACAAAAAATTCGAAACCCAAACACAGAACTCAAGAGAAGCATAAAAAGGTAAAAAGGAAAGGACTCTTGAGAGCTTTATTTTTACTACGGGGATACTTAAAGTTTGGGGTATAATTAACTAGATATTACTTTGATAATATGAAAAAGAGAACTAGAGGGGAAAAGGTTGTAATACTGGGGAAAAGAGGGAAAAATGGTAAAATAAGATCTAAAAAAAAGGAGGTTAAAAACAAGGTAAAATCATTTGAAGAGGCAAAGAAAACCTAATATATTTGAGAGAAAGAGGAGAGGGAGATGAGCATTTTGTAAAACTTACTCTCATCAGGTTGGGCTCTAAAAGTGTATATCAGACATTTGATTTCACATAGAAACTTGTCTGTTGCTAGAGGGAAGTGGGAGGGAAAGGAGGAAAAGTAAGGGACAAACTAATAGAAGGGAAAATAGAAGAATCAGGGAAAGGAGTAAAAACACGGGAGGGGATCTAAAGGGTGGAGTATTGTTTGGGGGAGGAGGTTATCAAAAGCAAAGTACTGAGGAGGGGGGAAGGGAGAAAGGGGAAAGGAAAGGGGAAAACATAACTTGGGTAAATAAGATGGCAGGAAATAAAGAATTAGTTATTCTAACTGTGAATGTGAATGGGATGAACTCTCCCATAAAGC
>JAJPUD010019701.1:0-26053 GCA_023553655.1 Myrmecobius fasciatus | reverse complement strand
GTGAAGGCCTTGGCTCTTCAACAATGAGGTGATTCAGACTGATTTCAATAGACTTGTGATGGAGAGAGTCATCTGCATCCAGAGAGAGGACTATAGGGACTGAATGTGGATCACAACATATTTTTCATCCTTTTTGTTGTTGTTGTCATTTTCTTGCTTTTTTCTCTTTTTTTTTTCTTTTTGATCTGATTTTGTTTGTGCAGCATGATAAATGTGAAAATATGTGTAGAAGAATTGTACATGTTTAATCTTTATTGGATTACTTGCTTTCTAGGGGAGGGAGTGGGAGGAAGGTAGGAAGAAAAATTGAAACACAAGGTTTTGCAAGGGAGAATGTTGAGAACTATCTTTGCAAGTATTTTGAAAATAAAAAAGGTATTAATTTTTTTTAAATAAAGAAAGAAGAAAAAAATCAACAACCATAGGGCATGGTACTAAAAAGAGACAAAAAAGACTGCATCATCCCCAAGGGTTATCATATCCCCCTATGTAATGGAGGCTTGGGGTGGGGAGAGACAGGGAGAAGCTCTGAGGCCAGTTTTGTGATCTGATAGGATTGAGCCAGACTGAATCTGTCCTGGATCCCTTCCCCTCCGTAAGTCCCATAGGCAGGTTCTTGACTTTCCCAGGACACCCCCAATGTTATTCCCCTCCTCCTCCCCAGATGCAATGCCCTCCCATCACTACTCTGCCCGTCTGGAATGCCACCTGTTTTTCTTTTTCTTTTTTTTTTTTTTGCTGAGGCAATTGAGGTTAAGTGACTTGCCCAGGGTCACACAGCTAGGGAATGTTAAGTGTCTGAGACCAAATTTGAACTCAGGTCCTCCTGACTTCAGGGCTGGTGCTCTATCCACTGTGCCACCTGTTTTTAAGGTGAACCTTCTTATTTTCTCCAGGGAAGCTTTCCTTTAACCATTTAGACAACGGCTCCACGATAGAATTCAGTACTTGACTACAATGTTTTACAAAATTGGCACCTCTCCTTGGCATAGGGAAAGAGCCTAGGGATCAAAGCCATAGGGACTTGGTAGACTTAATGTCTTTTCCCTGGGAAAGAGAACCCCAACCCTCTACCTGAGAAGCCAAAAGGTTCATTTAGAATTAAAAGGAAACACTGAGAGGCTGAGAACATGGCATTTGGCACAGCCCTCCCCATCATGGCTTCTGTGTCTGGGCATCTGAGGTATACTTTTTCCAATCTGCCCCAGGGTACTCTAAGGAAAGGTCATGTTGGTATAGATTTGGAAAGCTGGTAAGTCGGAGATTCTGGGAAAATGTATTCTTATATTCTACCCACTCCTAAAAAGCATGGGCAGGGCAGTAAGCTAAATCTCAGCATCAATAGGGAAATAGGAAAAAAAAACCCCTTAAGTCTTTCTGAGTGCTTTTACTTGTCTTGGAAGATCACAGAAGAAAATGGAGAAAGGATATTTTACTTTATTGAAGTCTGGTGGGTTACATGATAATAGGACAGGATGGCTCTAAGACTCAAAACACCCTCTGTTGTCTGCCCTTCCCCATCAGGGACTGGATCCAGGAGACTCTAAAGGGGAAGAAGAGAAGGAGGAAGAGAAAGAATCAGGGGATGAAGATGGGAGAAGGATGAAGGGAAAGGAATGAAAGATTAAGGAAGGGGAAGGAAGGAATTCAAAGGGGAGATATATGATCTCTAATTCACAGATGGGGAAAGAAGTCTAAGATCCAATTCTGGCTTTCTTGATCCTCTACCAGGGGCCCCAGGAGAGATTGTTTGTTCCCCGACTTTCCCCTTGTAGGACTGAGCAAGGTCTTCATTCCAAGCAGAGCTGATGATTGAGTTAGCTCCCAGAAATGAGGCTTCTTCGGGTTTTGCAAACAGAAGGCAGAAATCCTATTATGTCAAGAGGTCAGCTGGACCAGTAGCCCATCTGGCACATCCTGGGTCCACAAAGACCTCTCTCCTGAGTGATAAAAGGCTAAAGTTCCTTGCGGAGGAACTCCCCCTGGCCAGGTGTCTTCTCTTCTGGACAGGTCCCTCTGCACAACAGCCTCTCCAGGGCCTCTCGGCCCCCTTGTCTGTATTCCCTATACAGCTGATCTTCCCCAAGTTCTCCCAGGTAGTTATGGCACATCTTGAAGAGCCTGCAAGGGAGGGGAAGCAGGGAAGTTGGGTGGAACAGCCCCGTCCCATAGCCCTTTCTTCCAAGCACTTCTTATTGCCAGGTCCCCAATAAACCCCATGGCTTTTTGCCCTCATTCTGAAAGGGAGTTACAAGAGTGGGGGGGCACTAGACTTTGAGGAAAGATGCCTGGGTTCTAATTCTGACTTTTCTAATGACAGTGTGGAACCCTGCACTGCTCCTTCCAGCCTCAACTTCCCCATCTGTAAGTTTCTATGAGGTTCCTTCTAGCTCTGACAATTTGAGGAATCTTTGCTTCTAAGAGGAAGAAATACTTAAGCTTCCATAGAAAATGCCCCCTTTGTCTACTTGAGTCCTTTCTTGTCCCCTCTTTATTGTTCCTCCCAGCCCACCCTTATCCTTCCTCAGAGGAGGCTGTGTGACTCTGGGAAAATTACTTACCCACTCTGTTCTAGACAATTCTCTTAAAACTGTGGGAAGATGCTAACTTATATTGCTGCAGTTCGCTTATCTGAGGATATTCTCTATATTGAGGAAATCACAGGTCCAAGTCCATTTCCATATAGAATTGGTTGTGTCCCTTCTGCTCAAAATCTTCAATGGCTCCCTATCACCTCCAGAGTAGAGCTCAAATTCCTCTGCCTTGCATTCAAGCCCTTCCACAACTTAGTGCCATCCCACATTTTTCTTATCTCACTTCCCTCCACAAAGTCAACTAATACAAACTGGTCTCATGTCTGCCTGCTGAATATACTCCATCATGTATCATTTATCATTTAAAGCACAATCCAAACGCTACTTCTCTACGAAGCTTTCCCTGATGTTTTCCCCAGCTGGTCATTACTTTCCTTCTCAGGTGTTCATTAGTACTTTGTGCTAGCAGGTAGAATTGGGAAATATTATGGAATCTACCTGACTTGGTTTCTTTTTACTCTCATGAAGCTGAAATTTCACTGAGGTCAGACTTATCTAAGCTTTTTATCTCAATAGATCCTAGCACATGGTAGATGCTTGAAAAACATTGTGCTTAATAAATAGACCTATATACCACTTTTCCTGCCCCAAATTGGGGTCATTACCTGCCTGGCCATGGGCCTCCACTGATCATCACACTGATACTCTCATCGTTGGCCAGTCCCGGGCCAACAAAATGTTTCACCTTGTTTACTTCCCGGACCCCGTAACTGGCGGTAGAGATGGTCATGAGGAGAGAGAGAACAAGGATTAGAAGGGGGTGCACTGGGAGAAGGGGATCCATCCATCCCAGGGCTTGTTAACTCCCCCAGAGCTGCTCTTTTCCTGGCTGTAATGTGGCACAAGTAACACCCTTGGAGAAGGGAAGTAAGCTTATAGTCTATCAGGCCAACAGACGTCTAAAATGGGAGATCAGACAATTCCTTTTAGGAATCCTCCCCCAGCATCCAAACTTCTCAACCCAATCCTCTTGTGGTAACTTCTTCCCTTTCTTCCCCTTTGCTCCCGAAGAGCTCTGAGGATTCTGAGAGCCATAAGGAAGGCTTTCCACGGGTCAAGGGCAACTCACTTCTTCCAGCTCTGAGAACAGGTTTTTTCCAGGGCATCGGTGTATTCAGACTCACTCAGAGAAGCCCCCTTGGCCCTATGGCTCAGCAGCTTGGTCTCCATTTCAGTCAGATGCTTCCACATCTGAAACAGGGGAGATGCTTATTAACTTTGGAGCCCACACTTGAAAGCTGGGAAGTGGAGGAGGCAGGCAGGGGGCTCGGTAAGCAGTGGGGGTAGGCTGTGTTTTTGAGAGGTGGCTCCTTGTTCCCCCTGCCGTGGGGCCCCTGGATCAGTTTTGGGCTAAGTATAGCTCTGGGTTGGGGTGGGGCCCATCTGTGTGGGCAGAAAGCACCTGTGAAGGATGGGTATCTTGCCCTTCTTACGCCTCCATCTTCCTGGTTTTTAGACGCTGGAGTGATCTTAGCAATAAATAGGGAAGAAAGAATCTGAGAGGGAGTCTGGGCCCCTGTTCAAAGGGGTGGTAGGGAAAGAAAATTAGGTTAGGGGTAAATTAACTCCCTCTCCCCAGAAGCTGCTCAAGAGAGTTCCTCTGGTCCACCTTCACTAGCAAGTTCTCCTGCACCCAGCCCTGTCGAAGAAAAAAGGATTGAGTGTAGAAGAGAAAAGAACTCGTATGATGGAGATCTTATTTGAGACGAAAGATATGGAGAAGACTGCTCCCAGAGAGAAAGGAATTACTGATATGTCAGTGAAGAAGTCCTTCAAA
The DNA here is from genome assembly GCA_023553655.1 of Myrmecobius fasciatus. NCBI lineage: Eukaryota > Metazoa > Chordata > Mammalia > Dasyuromorphia > Myrmecobiidae > Myrmecobius > Myrmecobius fasciatus. The sequence continues at coordinate 21,682 of JAJPUD010019701.1, read as the reverse complement.
ACCCAGTTGATGATGGCATGGTGGACTTTGAGAGGATTGGGACATCTAATTATTTCTGGGTTTTTCCAAGCAAAGCATTGCATGCAAGGAAATGAAAACTAGAGGCATTGTCAACTCAGTGTTCAGAAGGGATTCAGAAAAAAGAGAATTTACAATAAAGCATCAAGAAAATTAAAATTGGCCGGCAAGACACAATCTTATATGCTAGTGGGAAGGATCACATACGGTAAGGAGCTGAAAAGATGCCTCCTAAAGAAGATATGATTTTGAAGTCCAGAAAGACAGAAACAGGCTCAGGAGGAGAATGGAGGAAGAAGACTGGCCTGGATCCCTTCACAGTCCAGACAGAACTCACTTGGAATTCCTGGCAAAAGATGGAGCAGACCTTATGGAGGGAGCAGTGATCCTAGATTGTTCCAGGGCAAGGAATAATGGAATATTAATATGCTGAAATTATGAATATAATAAATAAGGAGAACCATGTAAAGACTCTCATGAACTAATGCAGAGATAAATAAGTAGAATCCAGAAATCTACCTGCATAATGACTATAACAGTGTAAATGGAAAAAACAATTAAACAAAGAAAATATATGTGTAATTTAATGACCAAATTTGAAATCAGGAAGAGAAAATGCATCCTCCCCTTCATTTTTTGTAGAAGTAGGAAACCCTAGATATAAATTATCACATATGCCTTTGGACTGAATTGATCTGTTAATTAATTTTACTAAACTGATTTTTCCTTTATTTCTTTGGTTCCTTGTTCCATGGGATGTCTGTCTGGGGAGTAAAGGCTATATCTGAAAATGAAGATGACGCCAAAACAAAAAAATATGAATAACAATAAAAAACAATTCATTAGAAAAAAAGAGAGTCCTTCTGTTGCAGATGCAGAAACCCCAGCCTTGGCAGCAGTTTCCCCCAAGGGCCAAATTCTGACCTATGAGATGGGAGGAAGGGTGAGAGGCACTAGGCCTTAACCCAGTCACCAAATCCTGGGGGTGACCCAGGCTCCAGAGAATCATTTCTTACTTTCTCCAAGGCCATCTGTTCTGTGCTCTGAAACACAGCCCAATTTGCATGGGGCATTCTTAACCCTGGAGGGATCAGAACAGGAAAAGGCCCAGACACTGAAGAGGAAAATGCCAGGTGCAGGCAGGGCCCCCAAGGGAAGGACAAGCTGTCAGTGACACGTATCACACATAGAAGCACATGGCCCTTCTCCCCTCCCCCAGGCCTGTACAGCCCCCAAAAAATCTAAGAATTGTCCCCATCCAAAAACAAAACAAAACAAAAAAAAAAGCCAAAAATCTCAAAGGAGGAAACCTACCTGAGCTATCTCTGCCATCCTCATCCTTTATGGTTTACCTGAGACCCCAAAGCCCTTTTGCATTAATGTTACATTTATTTATTCCTCCCCTGGCAGAAGAGTAAACTGAAGCATAGAACTGTAAGGGGAGGGAATGATCCAATCATCTCAAGCCACCAGGGTCCCAGGATATGTGAGTGATAGCATCTTGGCTTGTGGAAAGGGATATTTCTGGCCTTTCTGGAGTTTTGTGCTCCAGGGCACATCCTGAAATGTGTCCCTCCCATGACCTTGCTCCCCCAAACTTGGGTCCTTGGTGTGGGGCTCAGGGGACCAGCGAGGAAGGTGAGGGTCTGAAGGTGGGGGCAGGAGAGCTTTCTTACCTGGTAAGAAATGATCTGGCAGGCATCACAGCGCAGATGTCGGGGCATGTGGGTTGAGTATTTTTCTTCTTCATCAAAATGAGGGGATGTGGCTGACAGTGGGATGGTTTCCTGGGGGATTCCCTCTCCAAGGCTCCCTGGGGGGCCCCAGCTGGTCAGCAGCAGCAGCAACAGCAGAAGCCTCATTGCCTCTCAGTGGTGGGGCTAGGTTCTGTATAGACTAGGGTGTGGGTACATTAGGAAGGAAGCCAGGTGGCAATAAGACCCAGCTTAAACCAATGGGGGCTTGCCACCTCTCTATCTGTACCCCCAACACCCTATCAATTGACTCAGTCCCTCCCACTCCCCCAGATTGTGGTGGGTCTTGAAAGTCAATTTTTCTATTTTTTTCCTGGGAGGATCTCCAACCCCACGCCCTCAATATGAGGTCCCAGATAATTTACTCTCATTTTGTAGATGAAAAAAACCTGAGACCTGGAAAGTGATAAGGATTTAGCCAACTTTACAAGGTAATTTAATGTTTGAACTGCAATTTGAGCTTAGAGATAGCAGTGTCACTTAGTGGACAAGGGTAAGGTGAAATGTTTCCTCCTCCTCCTCCTCCTCCTTCCCTGAGGATCTGCTTTAGTAGCCAGGATGATAGCCTCAGTAACACAGGAGTTGATGGGATTAGTACCAAAAAAACAGACGACCAAATGCAATATTTTGGTTTACTGACCACAATTCCTTTGGTGGACACTTTATTTTACACACATAGAACAAATGCAAAGATTTTCTGATCAAGGAATCTTTGGAGTCTAACTTGGATTGTACTCTCCTAGCAACTCTCCCCAAGGAGCTTCTTTCCCGGGGCAGGGGGACTGAAATTGGGGGAGAGAATTCAGGCCTCCTTCTGCCCTTAATTTTGTAACAAAAGAAGGCAGCAGCCAGTTGTTTGAGAGGAAGGGATACTCCCCGTCTCTAGCAACCCCTCTTACTAGGAGAAGCAGTAGTCATACAAGCAGTTATCAACACCCCCAAAACACACACACACACACACACACACACACACACACACACACACTACACTCCCCTCTTCCCTGTCCATAATCTGCCCCATCCTGTGCTCAGTCCTGGAGCTTTGTTCACAAATAAATCCCCTCTTCTACCTTCCTCTTTGATGTTCCTTGAGCTCACCCAAGTTTCCTCTTCTTATTGGATGGACATAGATCTAGATTCTAGAGAGGGAGATATTTTATAAAATACTCAGCAAATCAGCCTCTTGACCCACTTCCCAGTCACAGCTCCCAGCTTAACCTGGAGAAACAACTGGTCTCTAAATGTCCCTAACACAGCACTGGAAACTTGCTGGAAAGGACTTGGACAACAGGCCTTCTCATTTATCCTATTTCCCTTGCAACACTTAACTGGTCCAGCCTTGGGAGATCTTTCCGAAGTGATGCTCATTCATTTCTGTCTAATAACTCTCACTGATGGAAAGGCTAAGTTTCTAGAATCCCAGCCCTGCTTCTGCAAGACCTAACCGACAATGATTTGGGGTAAGTGATTTATCCTTGTAGGAACTCTGTTTCCTCATCAAAAGAAAAGTGCTGGACCAATGATTTGGGGTAAGTCATTTATCCTTGTGGGAACTTTCATATGTGTGGCTCATATGAAAAGGGGAATGCTGAACTAAATATTCACTGAGGTTCCCTCCTAACTGAAAACTAACTCCAGAAAAGAAGTTCAGCCATTTCTAAAGGAGAAAAGAATCTCCTAGCTAGCTAGCATGGGTCTTGTCTTGTTTTTTCATGGGTAGAGGAGAATAATATTGGAAAGGGAGCATTTTTTTTTCCAAAATCATTGGGGTCTGAGGGTGGCTTTGAACTCAGGTCCTCCTACTTCAGGGCTGGAGCTCTATCTACTGGACCATCTAGCTTCCACCTCTCTTAATATGTAAAAATTATTTCATTCTGGTACCATAGCAAGTGCTTAATAAATGCTTGTTGATTGACCAAATGATTTGGTGAATCTTTACCAACAGCCTTCTGCCATGGAGGTGCTATATTAGACTCAAACCCCAGCTTTTCCTTTTAACATCCATCCCTGAAACAAGATTTGAAGTACTCTATCACTAATCAGCACCCCACAGTGCTTCTTCTGGAAGACACAGCCTGATCCACTTTCTTATGAGCTGAATGTCTCCCATTTCTTTCCTAGACCTCTTCAAAATTGGCACAAATTTTGCCCCAATTCTCCCCCCCCCACATACACATTACTTCCCTTTCTCTCTGACTCCAATGAGGGACATGAATCTTGAGTTCAGGGGTCAGTATACCTCCCAAACCCATTCTCACAGTTTGAATCCTTCACAACTTTTGCTGACATATCTTCCCCCATCCACTTTCTTGGCTTGTCACTGGTGACAGGGCATATGTGAGAAACAAAATCGTATAACTGACATCATTGCCTCCACTTCCCAAGGGCCATGGGAAAGAACTGAATAGACTGGGAAGAAATAGATGACAATTCCTCCCTGAGCTCTTCCTTCCATCCTCAGCAGAAGTCTGGGAAGTGGGGTTGGAGGCAAAGCCACAGCAATATCCCATAGGAGCTAGGGTCTGAGTAGCCTAGGGTAGGAGTGTGTGGTGGGAGGAGTAGTGGTGGTGAATGTGGAAGTGGATGTGGGAAACTGGAATTTAAAAAAGGCAAAGAAAGAGGATCAAGTCATTGGGAGGGTGGGTGGAGGGGTAGGATTAGGATCAAGAGTGGGTGTGTGCCAGGAGAAAGGAATGGAAGAGTGGTTTAGGGCTAGGTTGGGTTCAGAGGCTCTGCTGGAATAAGAACCCCTTTATGTGGGACCTATGGACAAAATGGGGTGTGGGCAGGGCTTGGGGAGGTCTTCTCACTCAAAAAGGTGAGCCTTTAGTAGTAGTAGTAGAAGGCCCAGAATTGGGAGAGCCAGAGTAAAGAAGGAGAGGAAGACCAGGTAATGGGCTAGGGGAACTGCCTGTGGGCAGGTAATAGAGCCCATCTACTGTGCCACTGTCAGGAACCCAGGGGAGTTTGGTTCCTGGGGCTAATAAGTCAGGGGGACCCAGAGGCAAGGGTCCAGGGGAAGGAGGTTGTGAAAAGCCAGGGTAGGAACCATAGGGAGGAGGATAGAGGCTGTGCCCTAGTGCCAAGGAAGGGTAGAACCGGAGGGGTGGCCCTGCTGGGGAGGGGGGAACAAGAACTTCTAGGTATTGACCACTCTCTGGGTCAAAGAGTAACTTTAATTTAGGAGATTTGGGAGCCTCTACATAATAGTAGCGCCCACTCTCTGGATCTACCAGAACCTTCCCTGATGGGGTGGTTCCAGAGCTCCGAAGACCCCTACCCTGACCCCTGGAAGGGCTGTCGAGGACCTGGGCCATAGGAGGTGCTGAAGCTGCCCTGGGCTGGGACAGGGACGCAGGTTTGGCTGTAATCTGGTTCCCTGAGGTATGGGTCCCAGTGAGGCCTGGTTGAGGTTTGGCTCTGGGCTCTGGACTCTGGGCCTGGAGGGCCAGGGGATTGGCCTGGTCAGAGTGTGGGGACCCCAGATGGAGGGAGGCCCTGACATTTGGATGTGGGGGTTCTGTCAAGGAACTAGGTGTCTGTCCAGCCCCTGACCATTGAGCAGGGACCTCTGGCCTCTCTCTTGGTTCCTTGGGGATAGGGGCAGGCCCCAGGCTAATCCCTGGGGAATTGGACTGCACTTCTCCTTCAGGGAGAAGGCGCTGAGGCTGAGGACTGTACCCTTGGGAAACGCGGCTGATCTCTGCATCGGTCTCAGGCTGGGCCTTGACTCCGGGTTTCCTGGACAAAGACAGGGCTCCCGGGAGGCGGATCTCGCTGCGAGCAAAAGGTTTGGCTGTATTGTTCTCTGCTTTCCTCCGTGGGGTCGGATCTCCTTCTTGGTAGGTCTTTGGCAGAGAATGAGGTTGGGGAGGTTGGTGGCCCTGAGAGGCCCCTCTGGGACTATGGGGAGCAGAGTCACTTACTCCCACTCCCTCAGTGACCGGCGGCTCTGGGACTTCGTAGGGATGGGTCACTACGGGCAGGAAGTCCTTCTGGAAAGTAGAAGTATAGTGAATAGGGTTAGGAACCTCTGGAGCTCCGGGCGGAGTCCCGCTCTCCTTGCTGGGGCCCCCGGGCGCGCAAGGGGACTCAGGCAGTCCCAGACTGGAAGTGGGGACAGCTGGGAAGCTCAGCGAGTAGGTGTTCTTCACTAACTTCCGTACGTCCCGAGGTCGCGGAATTGTCACTCGGGATCTGCCTGAGGGAGCGGGGGCGTCTCTGCGTTCCCAACTATCTGGGACTGTATTCATCGGAGGTGATATCTGAGGTTCCTGCACCGTTAGATCCTGAGATAATTGCGTAGATGTAGCCTCTTGGAGCGCTTCATTCGGAACCTCCTGCATAGACGGAATCAGCGAGGCCTGAACAGTGGGATCCCAAGTATCCTGGGGAGACGGACTGGGAGTCTCCTGGGCCACCCGATCCTCTGGAGTGCACCTCTGAGCCAAAGATTTCGGCGGCTGGCTCCATTCATTGCGGGGTCGAGACTCCGAAGCTTCCTGGGACTTGTCTCCCGACAGCAAGAAGATGCTGGAGCTCACGGGACCGAGTGGTTCCGTCCCGGGGGCTGGTTTGTCCCGACGAATAGCTCGTTCTCGAAGACTGGGCCAGGGCCTCGGGGCTCTGATAGAAACTAAGCTGTCTGGGGCCCTCAACCCCGAAGGCTTGACAGGGGGTAGGGGTGCCTCTTTTGCCGGCTCTCTTGGAGGAAGCCCAGCCTGAGAGGTCCCTCTGGACTTGAGTTCTTTTGAATCTCTTCGAGGGCTTCGTACGGTACGTCTAGTTGGGGCTTCACTCTCCTGGGCCTCAGGCCAAGCCAGGGGCCAATACGCCGGCTTCTGGATATCGCCCTCCAAACGAAGTTGCAAACCTGCCCGAGTCTGGATGGGCTGAGCCCCGCCCCCTGGGCTTGCCTGCTCTGGGCACAGTGTCTGCTCGATCTGCAGCTTTCTGGCTAGTGCTGTCTGCACGAGGTTGGAGGCGGCTTGCAAGCGGGTCAGAGACTCATCCAGCGAGCCCGTTCGCAGGAACAACTTGCGCCTGGGGACCGCATTCGCCCCAGCTGAATCCAGCTCCGGGGGGCTCGGCTTCAGCCTCAGTTCTATCTGCCTCTTGGGGACCGTTCTCTGCTTACTCAGGGATGCCTGGTCTTCAAGCGCCACTTCCACGCATTCGAACTGAGTTCTCCCGGACGTGGCAGGGAGTTCTGGCAGCCTCGCAGCAGAAGATTCAGCCTCCTGATGAAGGTCCAGATAGGTGGCCCAGCGGTCTGCTTGGTTGCTGCTGTCAGAGAGAGCTGGGGATGGGCTGGAAGAGGCCTGCGCGCTGGGACTATGCACGTCTAGGTAAGGGCCTTGAGGGCGGGAAAAATTCTGCAAGCTGAGCGCAGTGAGCTGCTGCACCTCGCTGTCCGCCTCATCTGAGTCGCTGGGGGACTGAACGGGAGTCTCACCCAGGGGTCCGGTTGTGAAGATCACTTCCATCTCCCCCGACGGCAGGGTGCGGAGCTGGAAAGGACTCGGGCGCTGTCCCGGCCTCTTGGGGAAACCGGATCCAGGCTCCTGGCGGCTATTCTGGGCGCTGATGGACAGGCGAAGCTGCGAGCCCCCGCTCCCGGCTGGGCCCGCCCCCCGACCAGGGACCCTGGAGTTCTGGCCCGTAAACTTTGCAGGTTGCCCCCGCCCAGGAATTCCACTGCCCCCGTCATCGTCCGCCCCGTCCAAGACTGGGCGCGGCCCCTGGGGCTCGGGTGAGCCTGGAGCGGTGTGGTAAGAGCCGGAGGATCCCGAAGAGTCCTGGCGCAGCGCAAGGACCGAGGGGAAGCTGCCCGCGGCTGGGGGGACAAGGATGGAGAGCATGCTGCGGGAGGGCTGCGGGGGGAGGGGGGGCCCGGGCTTAGGACGCGCAGAAGTTCACCGCCTCCGCCGCCTCCGCCGTCGCCTCCAGCTGCTCTGTCCCTAGCCCGTACTCCCCGCCCCGGGGTCCAGCGCGGCCGGGTCACGGTGCCTTAAAGAGGCCGCATCTGAACCCGAGCCAGAGGCTGCCCGGCCTGGCTATGGATAGCAGTGCCTTTTTCCACTTTCCCCTCCCCTCCCTTCCCGGCCCACTCCGCCCTGAATTGGCCGGCCAGGAGGAGCCGACACCAGACCCGGGAAAATAATGCGGTCTGGGGGGCAAACTGTGGCAGGAGCCCCCAGCAGCAGATCTTCCCGAGGAACCAAGATCAGAAAGCCCAGGGGTCCCTGCAAGTGTTTTTTTCTGAAACACTTTCTGAGGCACTTTCAAGTTTCAGGCTTGGATTTTGTCTCTTTGGCATCTCAGCCCGGCAATCCAAACGTTATCAACTATACACTCCATTCTATTAGATTGAGGGCTTCCTTAATTTCTCCATGACCGCGTGAGTAATGAAAGTGAGACCTCTTCATATTACCGTTTGTAAAATGGGCTTTTAAGGAAGTGTAGGTGATTCAAGGCATCTACAATCATACCCCGCCCAAGTCCCTAAAGCTGGGCTGAATTCCTGGACCGGGTTGGAATGGGGTTGGGGTAGAGAAGTGAAAAAAAGTTTAGCTTCTTCGTATGGAGGCGTTGGGGGAAGAGGAGCTAGAGGGTATTTCAGGTTGCTTTGGTACTTGAGAAAATGAATTGCCCCTAATTTTTTTCGCTTTGCCTCAGAAAGACTATGGTCCTGTTATCTGAAGACAACCCCAAACTTGTATGTTTTTTGGAAGGGACCTTCGAGGTCAGTTAGTGCGACCTCCTTTCATTGATGACTAAGAAACTTCTCAGATATAACCCGCGTTTAAAATCAAGCATGTTCTTGGGAAATGAAAGTGTCAGGAATTTGTCGCCCTCCTCCCTAACCCTTTCTCTCCCAAATAAAGTCTTGCCCTTTATTCCTCTAATGCACCTTTTTTTGTCCTAAAACCTTAAAAGTCTTATCCTCACCTTTGCTGCTCACTACTAGAATATTGAGTGTTGGGGCCCTGATTCCTCTGACCAACTTTAGCAGTTTTAGACACTAAGACTGGCATATGAGCTGGCATAAGGATCAAGGCTGTGGAATCCATTACAAGTTAGAATCTGCATTTATCTGAATTTAACTCTCTGGGTTAGCTTAATTGGAAAATAGGAGCCTTAGGAAACGAGAGTAGGGTCCTTTAGGAAATTTCAACTTTTCTCATTTAACATTTCCACACATTTACCATTCCAACATTTCCACTTGAAACACCTGAAAGAGGGCATATTCATATAGATGTCACTTAAGTTGGTAGAAAGTACATGCTCTCGATTTTTTTTTTTTTGGATGCACTCCAGGTCAGTTGGACAACTAATAATATTACTTTGGGCAAGTCAACTTTCTTCTGTTTTCTTTTATGTGAAATTAGCATAATGCTCAACCTTCTAAAGGGATGAGAATCATGAGATAATGCTTGTGCAAATACTTTGAAAAAATTAAAACATATTAAATATTAAAACATGACAAACATTAAACATATGTAAGAGATGATTAATGAAAAATATTAATTTTGAAATCCAGATAAAAGATCCTCTGCTTCCTATTGCCCGGGATTGTGAGGCCCCATCCCCCATCACTTTCCAACCTAGAAGCTTCCCCAGCTCTGGAAGCTAAATTAAGCAAGTTAATTTAACCCTGTGGAGGGGGGTTACCAGGGTAACTAGGAGTGTTTATGTAGGGAGGGGCCAAACAAGGGTGGGGCAGTCATTGGATAAGGGAATTCCCCCTCTCCCCTCTCCCTCCTTCACCCCTTTATCCCTATGGGGAGCTCCACACTTCTGCATAGGCTACTTTTCAGCTCCTTAAGTCCCACCAGCCCTGAGGATCGATCTAGAAAGAAAGTAGGGTTGGAAGAGTGTTTAATCCGAGTATCCCCTCCCTAGCCAGTTCTGTTTGAGCTCTGAGTGTTGGTTCCAGTGTGGCAGGTGCAGGGGCGAATGCCAGATTCAGGTCATGTCCTAGCAGCTCCATCCCCTATCCCACGAATGCTTCCCAGGACTGGTCAGGCAGAAAGACCGGCCATGCACTTACTATTCACATTCTAAGGGAAATCAGGGCTAGGGAAGGAGGTTAAAGTGGGGTTCCTTGACCATCCTAGCAGGAGCTACTAAAATGGGCAAATCCAGTTAAGAGGAGAAGGTTGAGGCCCTAAGAGGTCCTAGGAGAGGATTCTTATATCCAGACAGAGAAAAGCATTAAGTGGAAGCAGATTTATTTGTCTCCAAGTCCCTTGAAGCCCCGGCTGGAGAGCAGCCCGCCTGCCTTCTTTTGCTTCCTGTCCAGCACTTGGGCCATGTAATTCTCTTGCTGCTTCTGAATCCGGAAGTCCGATATCTGATGCCTGCAAGAGACACACTTGGGATAGGCCTGGGGCAGCTGCTGGGGCAGGAACCCTTCAAGGAGGTTAGAAAGTTAGTCTCCCATCCCACCCCCATATTCCCCCCTTCAACATCCAGGTGCCCCCCTACACATCCAAATCCTTTATCCTGAAGGAGGATCCAAATTCTTTACCTGAAGATCTGTTTCTGGTGGCTGATGACATTCTGTAGTTCCTTAATTTCATTTTCTTTCCCATTAAGAATATCTTCTTGCTTTATAATGTGAGACTCAATTTCTGAAGTGAAGGAGAGAGGTTGTCAAATACCTGAACAAAGGGCAGAAGGGGAGGTTCCTTGCCCCAAGAATGGAGAAATGAATACTTGGAATCTCAGAACTAAGAGCAATTTCTTTGGAATTAGTAACTATTTTCACCAGAGTCTACTTTCAAACTGCAGACACACCTATATCTCCTATGAATGAATTTTCCTAGAGGTAACTCAGCTGCAAAGAGTGGGTCCACCTGAGTAAAAGACACCCCCCCCCCGAATAACCCTTTTACAATCAAAAAGCTCTATTGTACTGCTTTCAGAAATTGTTAGTGGTTTAACAAGAAATAATCATCTCAGACTTCTTTCCAGGAGATTCTAGGGAAAACTATAGACCCTCTAGGTCAGGAGACCAAGGGCCTTATCAGGGGAAGATGTACAAAGGCCAGGCACCATGGCAGGCAGCAACCAGGACCTTTAAAATGGCCACCCGGAAAGAAGGGCAGATGATCACAGAATTTAAAGTTGGGAGGAGTCTTAAGTATACATCTCACTTAGAAATTCAGAAATTAGATTTTATAGAGGAAACAAAAGGGAAATGATTTGTCCAAATAGTAATGAGAGACATGAATTCAGGCCTTCTGATTTCAAACTGTATTATTACCCTTACTGGAATCAAAAAATTCTGCCTTTGTGATGTTTATTAAAATATATATTTTTTTATCTTGAAGCCAAAATGTTGGCTAGTTGGGAGACTTGCTCAGGATTATGGATTAAACAAATTAAAAAATATCAGAGCCGGAGGAGATATCAGATGTTCTTTTGTCCATACTTTAAAAATATAACATTTTCTATAACATCTGAGGTCTTCCAGGAGAAGAGAACCCATACTTCTCCAGGCAGCTCATTCTACTTTTGGAAAGATCGAATTGTTAAAAAAAAGGTTTCCTTCCTCCTAGAAAGAAAGGTTTCCCCTACACGGAGTTTAAATATATCTATCCCTCTTTTATCTACTGCTTCTAGTTTTGCTTTCTGAGGCCAACCATAGGTTCTTATATCAGCCGTCTCTATATGACAGCAGCAAAAATATCTTTTTCCCTTCCATATAAGTCTTTTTTTCTCCAGGTTTAACATCCCCAGTCTTCATATTGCATTATCTTAAGGGTCCTCATTATCCCAAGTATCCCAGCCTCTGAAATCAATTCAATTTGTCGGACTAATCAGAGCAAAATACAGGGAGATGATCATCTTTGTCATTCTGGACCGTATACATGTATTCACTAGGCCTAATAATATCACATCATCTCTTTTGGTTGAAGTATCAAACTGCTGACTCATTAGCCTAATAATCTAACACTCACCATGGGAACATTTTCAATAGACCTCTTATCTGTGCTTCTTCCATTCTATTCTTGTAAAATCAACTCTTTTAAATTCAAGTGAAAGATTTTACATTTATTCTTATTAGATTTCAAAATCTTATATTAAAGTCCATTGTTATATATGGCCTGACAAGCTCATTTCTGAATCATGATTACTGTCCCTCACCATAGTTTTGTGTCATCTACAAATCTAATCAGCATGTCATCTCCACCTTCATGTTAAGTCACTGATATTAAAAAAAAAAAAAAAAAAAGTTAAATGCCACAGTCTCCAAGACAGCTAAGATTCCTCAGTCATTTCAGGAGACTCCTGACATTAACCCACTAATGATGCCTCTTAGAACCGGTGTTTTCAGCCACGTAGCTCGTGGCACTCGACCTTGTTAATAAGAATTGCCTAGGATGATGATGATGATGATGATGATGGAAATTCATTTCCCAAGTCCAGCTTTGGCACAGATCCTTTCACTAATGAGTGCTGAGAGGCCCTGCTTTGGAAAGCATTGACCGAATGAGCTGAACCTTGAAAAAAGACATGACAAAGAGGAAGGAGGGGGAAGGAGAGCATCTCAGGCATGGGAGTCCACTTGTGTGAAAGAGTCAAGAGGTCAGAGTTGTGTTGGGAGAATAAAGAATTCAGTTGAATTCCAGTGTTCAGGATGGGAATAGTAATATGAAATTACAGCCAGATTATGGAGGGCCTTAAATGCCAGTTTAAGTAGTTTACAATTTATCCTCCACTTAAGTCACTCAAAGTTTATGAACAGAGCAGCAATACCGTAATCCAAGACAATTCCAAAATTCACGAGGGAAAATGCTATCCACATCCAGAGAAAGAACCATGGAGTCTGAATGTAGATCAAAACATACTATTTTCATTTTGGGGTTTTTTTGGTGTGTTTGTGTGTCTGTGTGGGTTCTTTTGTTTTGTTTCTTCTTTTACAACATGATCAATGTGGAAATATGTTTAATTTGATTGCACATGCAAAATCTATATCAGATCATTTTGGGGAAAAGGAAGGATAGAGAAAAATTTGGAACAAAAAAAACCTTATTAAAAATGAATGCTGAAAACTATCTTTATATTTAATTGAAAAAATTAAAATGCTATTTACATTGAAAATTTTATGAAAAGAGGCTTTAGGAAAATTATTTTGACAGCTGCTATTAAAAAATCAAAAGATTGGAAAGCATGAGGATCAATTTGGAGGTTATTTCAGTAGTCTTGGCAAAAGTTGGTCCAAGTCCTACCTAGGATCTAGGTAGCTAAGTTATTGGAGAGAAGGAAATAAATGCAAGAGGTGAGTGTTCTGGAGAATTGATAGGATTCAACAACTGAGTGTATCTAGGGAGTTTGTGAGGGTTAAGAAAGAGGCAAGACTGACTCTGAGATCAAGAACCTGGGAGGATGATGATAGTGACTTTGAGAGAACTAGACAAGTTTGGAGGAATTATTTTTCAGGAAAAAATAAGTATTATTAAATAAGTAATATTGATATTATGCTTTATGGTGTGCCAAGTACTTATAAACATGATCTGATGATTTGGGTCTTACAAGCAACCCTGTGAGGTAGGTGCTATTATTGCTCTTATTTAATAGGTAAGGAAACTGAAGGAGGTAAACAATTCACACAGCTAGTAAGTAATGGAGTTAGGTTTTGAAAACCCAGGTCTATCTCACATTTTGTCTATTACAGAGTTGAGGGAATTCTGAAGTCACCCATTCCAAACCATATTTGAACCCTGGTACATCTACAGCAAAGGTTCCCAACCTGGGAATGCAAGCCTCCCATCCTCATAGAATAAAGAAAGTTTGTCAAGGATGGGAGAATGGGAAATCTTTATTAAATAACTATATTATTCTACTGGAATATGCCAGAAACTCCAAACTGAAGTTCATTCCAATCAATGAATTGACAAAATTTTTTGGTGTACCCACTGGAGAAAAAAAATTAATGTCTATTAGACTTTGTAAGTGCATATGCATGATCAACTTGAATTTATTTCCTTTCATATCAAATATAGGAGCTATGGAAAAGCACCAGACCAAGAAAAGTTGGGAAGCAGTGAGCACAGCACATCCCCAACAAATGGACAGTAAGTCTTCACTTGATAAAGTGTTGTGTTTAAGAGAAACCCACCACTGCTTGTCATCCCATTCTACTTTTGGATAGAAAATAGAATTGTTAGAAAGTTTTTTCTTACATGAAGATGAAATCTGCCTCTCTGCAAATTATACCAATAGTGCTTAATTCTGCCTCTTGGCCCAAAAGAATTTCTCTTCTTCATGACTTCATGACTTCAAGGTAGCTGTCACACCATCCCTCTCCTGACTCTTCTTTTCTTAAGACTAACCATATTTAGTCCTTTCAATTAATGTTCCTATGCTTTAGTCACAGAAAGATAGCATGCTGGAGGAGACACAGTGCTGGATACATAGTTAGGAAGACATAAGCTGCAAGCCTGGGGGTAGCTTGGTGGCTCAGTAGATAAAATCCTTGATAGGGCCTGGAGTCAAAAAGACATGAGTTCAAATCCTGCCTCAGACATTTACTGAGTGACCCTGTTTGTCTTACTCCAAAACTGGAGAAGGAAATGGCAAGCCACTCCATTATCCTTGCCAAGAAAACCTCATACACAGTATTATTCCATGGGCTCATGAATTGGACTGCACAATGGTGGTTCCAATTCCATTTTAGTAGTTGTATGCTCAGATTTTCTCATTTGTAAAATAAGAGCTAATAGTTGCTCTTACTTCACAGGGTTGTACCTACATACAAGATAATGAAAAAGTGCTTCATTAAGAGAATTCATCAGATAAATTTCAGCCATTGTTTTATGTTCATCAAATCCCTGCATGATCCTAGTTTCTCTGTCACCTGGACACTGTCCAGGACAATGACCTTCCTCATGGCAAAACATTATCTGCAAACAGGGGTGCCCTTCCCTTATTCTCAAAGGGCTCCCTCCTGTTCTGTATGGACCTCCCCTTGTACAGGGAGTCTCTCTTTAATATGAACTCTCATGTGAGATGTTCTTCACAGTGATAACCAACAAGTCAGCTTTATGCTCCACTTGCTATTGATACTCAGAAGGTCAGTGAACAAAGCTATTTTGTCACAATATCGTTCAAGGAATCTTGCATGATTTTGACTTGAGCATGGGAGACCTCCCTTATTAGTGGAGAACCTATAAAGGCAGCATTTTGCTTTAATGAATCAAATACTTGTTTATACCCCAACAGAATAAGCACAGTGGAGCCTTATATTCCATTCCCTGGATCTTTCAGTTAGTTACGTGATGCTAAAAACATGAACTACATGTAAAAATAATTTTTGACATTCATTGTTTTTTTTTAAGTTTTGAGTTCTAAATTCTATCCTACCCCTCCCTGAGATGATCAGCATTCTGATATAGATTATACATGTGCAAACATGTAAAAAATTTCCACATTAGTCATTTTGTGGAAGAAAACTCAAACTAAAAAAAAGAGAGAAAGAAAGTGAAAAATAGTATGCTTCCATCTGCATTCAGATTTCATCAGTTCTTTCTCTGAAGGTGGATAGCATTTTTCATCATGAGTCCTTTAGGATTATCTTGGATCACTGTATTACTGAAAATAGCTAAGTCATTCACAGTTGTTTATACAGTATTGCTGTTCCTGTGTACACTCCCATTAGCTTTTTCTAATGTCTTAATTTTCCAACCTAAATATCAGTTAATATTGCATATATTTCTCTAGCTACTTGTCTATTCTGGTCTCTAATTTTTCTTCCATGGGCCCAACTAGGATTGGGTTTATTCTACTCTTTAGGGAAAATGGTTGGTCCCTTCCCCTTTCTTGGTCCTCTTACCATTGCACTTGGTGATAAGCTTGTCCTTCTTGGTGGACTCTGTCAGAACTTTGTTCTTGACACTAGACAGCCTAAATTGGAAAGGATGAGATGTCTGAGTGAGTGGGGAGAGGCAGCTCTCTCTAGGTACTCCCCTCTATTCTATCCTCTTTCCCACAGAGCCCACTTACGCCTTTTCAAAAGCCTGCTTCTCTCTCTTCAGTTGCTTGGACAGCACCTCCACCTCTCCAAGAGCAAACTGCAGTTTCTCTGTCTCTTTAGCCAACAGGCCCTTGGTCTGGGCATGGGCTGCCTTTTCCTCCTGTAATCACAGATTGATTAGCATGCCCTGTTCCCCCCACCCTGCATCCCCCAGATGATGCTAACTCTGGGACTGCCTGGAGCCCTGGAGAGCTCAGAGCATCTTCTGTCTGGGGGAAAGCTTTCAATTCTCTGCCCTCATAGATCTATGGGCCAAAGATCTCAAAGATCCCAGTCCTTTTTTTTCTTCCTACTTATCCTCTTTTCTATCATTACCTTGCCCCCACCCATAATCCCCCAGGATGAGAAAAAGCAAAGGGAAGGACCCTTTTACCTCTAACTTTTTTACCACAGCTTCGTATTCTTCTTTACTCACAAATTTCTCTTCCTGGATGGCCATCTGTAATGCAGTCACAGAGTTGTGAGATAAGTAAAGCCTGGGGACCCAAAAGGCTTTGGAGGCCAGGAAGTATGGGGAGAAGGGAAAAGGGAAAATGGAGATGTAGGGTGGGAACAGTTAATGAATGATTTGGGAATATTAACAGCAATCCCCTACATATAGAGTACTTAGCAATTTATCTTCCATCTTTTTTAGAACATAGCTTGGACTGGGTAAAAGACTTGGCACTGCAATGGCAGAACAATTATAAAGGTTGGAGACCATGGTTTTTAATTTGTAAAAAGTATATATTGTTGGGGCAGTTGGGTGGCTCAGTGGATAGAGAACCAGCCCTGAAGTCAGGAGGACCTGAGTTCAAATCTGATCTAAGACACTTAACATTCCCTAGCTGTGTGACCCTGGGCAAGTCATTTAACCTCAATTGCCTCAGCAAAAAAAAAAAAAAAAGTATATATGTTTATTATGTTCTTATATGTTAAGTATATATATGTATATATGGTTGTATATTTTTAATTTGTAGAAGTATATATTTATTATGTTCTTATATATTAAGTATGTATTTGTATATATGGTTGTGTGGGTTTTTAGTTTATAAAAGTATATATATTTAGTATGTTTCTAGTATTAAGCATGTATAGCTATATATTGTTGTGTGTGTATTTAATATGTAGTATATATATCATGTTCTTATGTATTAAGTATATATATACATATATATGGTTGTATGCTTTTTTGTAGAAATATATATTTAGTTCTTATGTATTAAGTATATATGTATATATAGTTGTGTGTATATGTGTATCCATATACATATATGTGTAACAATTCATATATGCATATACATATATACATAGATAATATATTTCTGCTCTGATAGGACGCATTTAACTCCATGAAGGTAGAGTCTATTTCATTTCCCTCCTTTGTATCCTAGTACCCACTAAGCACTTAAAATTGCTTGTTAATGGAAATGAAAAATGTCTTTTCATCTGTTTGCAGGATTGTGTAGGGGAAAGAAAACTGGACAAGAGATCTAAGGCCATCTCTGGTATTACCTGCGAAATTGGGCAGGCCACTTCACTTTTGCTGAGCCCTCAATTTCCTCATCTGTAAAGGTGGACTAGATGATTCCCAAGGCCATTCTTATCTCTAAATTCTCTCATGTGAGCATTATAATGCTACTGACATAGTAGGCATGGCATAACTATTATCCCACTTTACAGATTCAATAACTGAGACCAAGAAGTGAAATGTGACTTGCCAATGAGGCTGGGTCTTGAACTCAGGTTCTCTGACAATTAATGTTTGGGTTCTTTCCATTATGGTGCTAGATTCTCTTTCTCAATAGGTTAGAAGGGATAAGAGGGCATGAGAATAAATGGAAGACCTCTGGAAAGGCTAATTTGGGGATGAGAGATTTGGGAATGAAATAGGGATGAGAAAAAGCATTATTTTGTTTCTTGGTTTGTGATGCTCATGATGGGAATAAGAGCAAGAAGGTTACCAGGAAGATATATTTTTTAGTTTATTTGCCAATATCTGCTGCAAGGGATGAAGAAATAAATTATATGAAGAACTTGAGATCATCCTTCAAAGAAAGTCAGAAAATACTCAGTGACTTCAATGAAGTTCAAGAATAAGAAATGAAAAGAGATCAAAGGCTTATCAAATACTTACAAGTCCATGCCTATTTATAGCAAGAATACTTTCTTTTTGGGGGGTAGAGGAGGAGGGAGGTGTCAAAGCCCTAGACAGGATGAATGCTGAACAATATCACAAAAAATGAAATTCAATTTTTATTGATAGACAGGAAATGACTGGTGGTCAGTAAGGAATCACCACAACTGGACTCAACATCATAATACCTGATATGATGTATAAGAAATTTTAAAAAATGGAGTGGAGTCTTTAAAATCAGCTGGTCCCCACCAAATCTAAGAAGAAATCCTTGATGGAGATGAGAGAATTTTAAAGGTACTCAGGGATCAATTTTAAAAATATCTTTAAAAAGAGGAGAAAATCATATACTTATTACTAAAAAAGAGATGGAAAAGATATCATTACTAACTCATATATCTATATTTTAAGTAGCTGGGTGGCATGGTAAAGAGAATGTCAGACCTGGACTCTCATCTTTCTGAGTTTAAATCTGACTTCAGATACTTATTAACTGTATGATCCTGGACAAATCACTTAACTCTACTTCAGTTTCCTCATCTGTCAAATGAGCTGGAGAAGGAAATACCAAACCGGTATCTCATCCAAAGAAACCTCCAAATGGGGTCATAGAGTGTCAGTTATGACTGAAAATAACTGAATAACAATGTCTGTATTCTAATCTTTATAGAAGCTTTATGAGAATGCTTCTATATGTATTCAGGATATCCTTGAAGTAAATATAAGGCAATTGATAGATTTTTTACAGACATTTTTCCATTACAGACCACTTCTTCACAGTCATATAACTAAGAGTTACAGATATAAAAAATACAGATACCCCTACATCCATTATTTGCCAATTACAAAAAGCATTTGACTTTGTAGAACAAATGTTGCATTAAGAGTTAATTTCCAGCAAAGTGTCTCTCATGCATATTTTAAAAATTGTTTTAATTTTTAAAAATTTTATTATGGCCTTTTATTTTTCAAAATACACGCAAAGATAGTTTTCAACATTCACCCTTGCAAAACCTGGTGTTCCAAATATTTCTACTTTCTTCCCCCTTCCTCTAGAGAGCAAATAATAGAATATAAGTTAAATATCTCATGCATATGTTAAGATTGTAGAAAATTCCTCAATAGATTTAGGCCATTTTCAATGGTCCTGTGATAGGGAGGGCTTTCTGCACCCAGAGAGGAGACTGAGTGTGAATCACAACATAGTATTTTCATTTTTTTTTTTTTGGTAATTTGCTTCCTTTTTGTTTTCCTTCTCATTTTTTCTCTTTTTGATTTGATTTTTCTTGTGCTGCAAGAAAATTGTGGAAATATATATAGAAGAATTGCACATGTTTAACACATATTGAATTACTTGCCATCTAGGGGAGAAAGTAGGGGGAGGGAGGGAGAAAAAAATTTGGAACACAAGATTTTGCAAGGGTGAATGTTGAAATCTATGCATATATTTTGAAAATAAAAAGTTTTTTTAAAAAAGAAGATTCCTCAGTAGCTAGATGGCACCATAAAATTTACTTTTCATGTAATGATTCTGATTATATCAAATGAGGCACAAAACAGGAAACTATGTTTGACTATGTCATTGAAGATGAGATCCCAATCAAAATTATAATTAAAGGGGGATTCCCTATAGGTGGGGAGATTCTTCAGACAGTTCTTCTTGCAAATGGACTTATGACCTTAAGTACCATCCTAAGTGAGATCCAATGCCATTCAGTTAAAAAAAAAAAAAAGGATTGGCTTAGTAATTTACACAGAAAAAGTCAAGGAGATTCCACAGGTTGGAAAATAAGTATTGACCGAAAGGACAAAAGGACAGTTTCAGAGAGACCTGGGTAGATTTGTATAAACCAATGTGTTGTGAAGTGAACAGAACCCAGAAGAAAATATACAACATTGAGCCAACAATTTGAAAAGATTTAAGAATTCTGTTCAATGAAATGACCAATTAAGCTCCAGATAACTGATGATAAAAGTATGCTTCTAATCAGATAAGAGACTCAGAATGCAGAAAGACAGATATGGTTTTGGACATGGCCAATGTGGGAATTCTTAATTGTGCATATTTGTTGTAAGAGTTTTGTTTTTCTTTTTTTCCCCTTTGGGGGTGTGTGTATGAGAGGGAAATAAAACTAATGTTTGTTAACTGAAAAATAAAATACATTTCTTTAAAAAAAAAAAAAGAAAATGGGTATTGGCCAGATTACAATGGATAAGCAGCCTGCCAAGTTAGTCCATCTTGAATAAGTATTGCTGATAAGATAGTAAAATGGACAGAGTTGAAAAAGAGGGGTATAAGATGGAATACATTGGTAAATTAAGCAGCACTTTCAATAATCTCCAGTAGTTCCAATATCAATATTCTTCCATTCAGATATGCAGCTCCTGAAGGCAACTTTCCAATGCTGAGCAAGAACCAATTTGCATTGGTGAAGGAAATTTTGTTATGGGGTGTTCCCTATACTAATGAGATCACATCCTATCCCATCTTATTCTTCTGGTGATGTTATTATAGGGCTCCAAACCATGGAACACCAATGGGTCTCAAAAATCAAAATCATAGGTGACCCAAAGGGTAATTGTGAATATAATCATAGTACTATAGACGTGGAAGGGACCATTAAAGCTCATTTAGTCTAACACCATACTTAAAAAAAAATCATGTACACTATGTAGGAATTTTCAAGATTCTATTTGAAAAAATTTCTAGAGATGAACTCACTACATCCCCAAGGCAACCCATTTTACTTTTGAGCAACTCTTATAATCTAAAAAGTTTTTCTTATATTAAGAATAAAGTTTCTATCCTGTAACTCTACCCCCACCACTTCCATTTTGCTCCCTCCACTTTGCTCCTAGTTCTGAAAGCTGTGTCCAAGGTGAACAAAACTAATTCTCCTCCTATGTGATAGCTTTTCAAATACTCAGGCTCACTGCATGTTGCTAAAGATGATTTTCAGGGGAATAAGTGGGATAAATGCCAGCATGGCATGGTAGATAAGCTGACTTTGAACCCAGGAAAACTCCTGGACTCATCACACTTCTAACACATACTGGCTGTGTGGCCCTGAGCAAATCATTTAATTTTTCAGTGCTCTGGAGATTGAAGGCATCTGTAGGCATATGATTCCCAAGTCTATCTATCTATATATATATATATATCTTTCCCTCATCCCTAACGTCTTTTGAGTCACATCACCCAACTGCTTTTTGGACATTTTCAAGCTAGATGTTCCAAAGATAACTCAAACTTAACATGTCCAAAATAGAGCTCATTATCAAGATTCCCCAAACCTCACTTCTCCCCAACTCCCCTATTACTACTAAGGGTTCTACATTCTCCCAGTCACAGTCACTTCAGTCATCATCAAATCCTCACTTGCACTTGTCACACATATCCAGTTTATTGCCAAATCTTATAGCTTATACAATCACAGTGTCATCAAATCCTCATTTGCACTTGTCACACATTCAGTTTATTGCCAAATCTTACAGCTTATACAATCACAATACCTCTCACAGAAGTCCCCTTCTCTCCACTCTTATAACTTCCATCCTAGTTCATTGTCAATTCATTGTCAACCTTAGACTCATTAGTATTTTAATTGTTTTCTCTGCTTTTCCTTACTCCAATCCATCCCTCACTCAGTGCACAAGGGGATTAAAAAAATATTTGACCATGTTAAATAAATGCCAATCACTCCCTTTTGCGGTAGGATTGTTTTGTCATTCAAAGTTCTCCATAACCTG